>WNWK01013960.1:0-32500 GCA_009830355.1 Cherax destructor
TACAACAGAATGCACAGTCACAATACAAGGCATAAGTCACTCTTCAACACCCCTCGTGTCACTCTCACACTATGCAAAAATTCTATGCACATAAAGGGCCCGAAGATCTGGAACTCGCTACCGGAACCGGTAAAGGATCCCATGACTACTTATAAATTTAGGACTTCGCTAAAAAATCATCTTATCTCTCAGTACTAACCAAATTAACCAAAACAATTAACTAGTTATTTTATGTGGCCTCTATACTTTTAAACTTCTGCCAGTCCATGAAATATTACTGACTGAACCATTAATTGTAATATTTTTTTATTATGTACAACTTCAAGATTATTATCCTTAGAAACTTCCACCTTGACAACCTCGCATTAGTATTAAGATTAAATATGATTGTAATCAAGTAAACCACTTGTCTAGTTTTAAGTAATTACTATGTATTAGGATTAGTCTGCCTGAAATGCCCCGGCATGATAGTGGTTTTCTTTCTACTTAGCAAACCAAAATTGTAATTACATATTGTAACCTTTACAAAGAAATAAACCTTTACTTTACTTTACTTTAAACAGATCCTCAAGAAATTTCCAAAACTTTTAATCTATACTGACTTAAAATTAACTACCAAAAAATTCTAGCCAAATACCCTAACCTCTCCTATTGTAACCTGTTAACTATCTGAGCACTCAGCCCTTTAGACTAAGGTGAAATTGCTATTCTTATATTAACAAGAGGCATCTGAACCCTATGGATCATACAGTTAATAATCTTGATAAAGTTTTCTTTAAATTCCGTGTAATAAGCCAATCATGTTTCATTATAATATTTATGTGCCTGAATTCACTAATTGTTATTTTTATTTTTTATTAACACATAGGCCTATTCCCACCAAGGCAGGGTGGCCCAAAAAGAAAAACTTTCATCATCATTCACTCCATCACTGTCTTGCCAGAGGGGTGCTTTACACTACAGTTATAAAACTGCAACATTAAAACCCCTCCTTCAGAGTGCAGACACTGTACTTCACTAATTGTATCACCAACTAATTGGTAATGAAGTGAGTTCATTATTCTTGTAAACAGTTGGTTTGTACTGTTACTTGCTTAGCTAATAGTGTTGCAGCTGTCTCCTGGACCAATTATACGTATCAAATCTTTAGTTTAGACTAACGTCCACATGATGGGTATAGGGGATGGGGCGATAAAGCTACGGTTGATATATTGACTACACGAGGGTTACTAAAGCTACATGTAACCACTAAGGTTTGTAAAGATTTAAAATAACAACAGGATGAGAAGTATAAACAAATGTAGCTACATGGAAACGTTACTGATGAAGTATTAACCAGGTTACTGGTATTTGTGAACGACATGACGGAAGGAATAGACTCCAAAGTGTCCCTGTTTGCAGATGATGTGAAGTTGATGAGAAGAATTCAATCGGACGAGGACCAGGCAGAACTACAAAGGGATCTGGACAGGCTGTAAGCCTGGTCCAGCGATTGGCTCCTGGAGTTCAACCCCACCAAATGCAAAGTCATGAAGATTGGGGAAGGGCAAAGAAGACCGCAGACGGAGTACAGTCTAGGGGGCCAGAGACTACAAACCTCACTCAAGGGAAAAGATCTTAGGGTGAGTATAACACCAGGCACATCTCCTGAGGCGCACATCAACCAAATCACTGCTGCAGCATACTGGCGCCTAGCAAACCTAAGAACAGCATTCCGACATCTTAATAAGGAATCGTTCAGGACCCTGTACACTGTGTACGTTAGGCCCATATTGGAGTATGCAGCACCAGTTTGGAACCCACACCTAGCCAAGCACGTAAAGAAACTAGATAAAATGCAAAGGTTTGCAACAAGACTAGTCCCGGAGAGGTTAAGGGAAATCGACATAAAGACACTGGAGGACAGGAGAGATAGGAGGACATGATAACGACATATAAAATACTGAGTGGACAGGGACAGCATGTTCCAGAGATGGGACACAGCAACAAGGGGACACAGTTGAAGACTCAGATGAATCACAGGGATGTTAGGAAGTATTTCTTCAGTCATAGAGTGGTCGGGAAGTGGAATAGTTTGGGAAGCGATGTAGTGGAGGCAGGTTCCATACCATAGCTTTAAGAAGAGGTATGATTAAGCTCATGGAGCAGGGAGAGTGACCCAGTAGCGGCCAGTGAAGAGGAGCTATGTATCGACCCCTGCAACCACAACTAGGTGAGTACAACACACACACACACACACACACACACACACACACACACACACACATATAAAGCTCTATAAACATAAGTTATTAAATAATAATAATAATAATAATAATAATAATAATAATAATAATAATAAAAATCATTTTTCTACAAGTACTATACAAGTACAGACCAAGCTGACGTTACTAAATAGAAACACATACTATATGGAACACTTAGGTACCTACTTACTGCTAGGTGAACAGGAACAGCAGGTGTAAGGAAACAAATGTAGGTTTGCAACAAGACTAGTCCCGGAGAGGTTAAGGGAAATCGACCTAAAGACACTGGAGGACATATAAAATACTGAGTGGACAGGGACAGAATGTTCCGCATTATATATAATTATTATTATTAGTAGTAGTAGTACTAGTAGTAGTTTGTCACGTGGAGACTTTAAGGTCCATCCCCCCGCTTACCGTGTTTTTGATGCTTTTCCCAGGTCCATGTGTCCAGGAGTCCATCTGTGCCCCCTCAGATATTCTCCCTTCCCCACTTCCTATCCTACACTCAATAATCTTGCATCTAAGTCTTCCCCAGGTCCATGTGTCCAGGAGTCCATCTGTGTCCCCTCAGATATTCTCCCTTCCTCACTTCCTATCCTACACTCAGTGATCTTGCATCTAAGTCTTCCCCAGGTCCATGTGTCCAGGAGTCCATCTGTGTCCCCTCAGATATTCTCCCTTCCTCACTTCCTATCCTACACTCAGTGATCTTGCATCTAAGTCTTCCCCAGGTCCATTTGTCCAGGAGTCCATCTGTGTCCCCTCAGATATTCTCCCTTCCCCACTTCCTATCCTACACTCAGTAATCTTACCTTCCTCAGGTTCATGTACTCTGATATTCTCCCTTCCCTACTTCCCCAGATTCACGTGTCCCTTCCCCACTTCCTATCCTACACTCAGTAATCTCCAGGTTCAGGTGTCCAGGAATCTATCCGTGGGCCCCCGGATGTCTTCCCTTCCCCTGAAGTTCTAGAAACTCTTCGTATTTTTGATGCCTCACCCAGTCCCACCCCCGATATCATCAGTCCCATCCAAGGTCCGTGGTTCCAAGTGTTCATCCATACACCCTTCACCACTTCTCTGAGGTCAGCAAGTCCCACCCCAGGTCCGTGGTTCCAAGTGTTCATCCATACACCCTTCACCACTTCTCTGAGGTCAGCAAGTCCCACCCCAGGTCCGTGGTTCCAAGTGTTCATCCATACACCCTTCACCACTTCCCCAAGGTCAGCGTTTTAGCCACCCTTGAGGCACTGTCCATATATGATATTACTACACAAGTGTATTAATATCAGTATACGAAGGTAGATGTTATTATAGAGGAGGACACGCAGAAAATCTGCGCTCTGTAATAACATCCACCTGGACAGACCCGAACGTCGACTACCTGAGACAAGAGAGATCTCTATCCCAGTTAGCCCACCAAGGAGTGGCCACTCAATTAAAATTTTGAACATATATTTATATTTAATATTGTACCTATGTCAATTATTAAATTGTTCAATTATTTAGTTGTATAAGTGTATTTGTGAACGTTTTTGTGTACGTAAATTAGTGTCGGTGTGTGAACCTTTGTGTTCCCTGCACGATAACTGTAATTAATTGTTATTAAATATCGTTTTTTTCTTGTTATTGATCTTCTTTATTTGCATGGTACGCTAAGGTTCTCAAGCTCGCACTCTTCTTTACACTAAATTCTGTATTTCCACATACAAATTCTAAACAATCACACATAAAGATGCACAAATAAAGCAACATACACACAAACACAATCATCTGTATCAAACATACACACACATTTATTCAACAATGTATATTTTCCTCTCCTTTCGGCATTACTAGTATATAAACCTACACACACACACACACACACACACACACACACACACACACACACACACACACACACACACACACACACACACACACACACACATCAACCAGATAACTGCTGCAGCATATGGGCGACTGGCAAACCTAAGATTAGCGTTCCGTTACCTTAACAAGGAATCGTTCAAGACACTGTACACCGTGTACGTCAGGCCCATACTAGAGTATGCAGCACCAGTCTGGAACCCACACCTGGTCAAGCATGTCAAGAAACTAGATAAAGTGCAAAGGTTTGCGACAAGGCTAGTTCCACAACTCAGGGGTCTGTCCTATGAAGAAAGGTTGAGGGAAATAGGACTAACAACACTGGAGGACAGAAGGGTCAGAGGAGACATGATAACGACATACAAAATACTGCGGGGAATCGACAAGGTAGACAGGGACAGGATGTTCCAGAGAGGGAACACAGAAACTAGGGGACACAACTGGAAGCTGAAGACTCAGATGAGTCAAAGGGATGTTAGGAAGCATTTCTTCAGCCACAGAGTAGTCAGGAAGTGGAATAGTCTAGAGAAAGATATAGTGGAGGCAGGAACCATACATAGTTTTAAGACGAGGTATGATAAAGCTCATGGAGCAGGGAGAGCAGAGACCCAGTAGCGGACAGCGAAGAGGCGGGGCCAGGAGCTGAGTCTCGACCCCTGCAACCACAATTAGGTGAGTACAATTAGGTGAGTACACACACACCTACACATATGTAAGTCACGTGTACAAACACGGACACACCTTGAGGAGACAGTGTCGGGTCATCAGCTGGAAAAGACTGGTGTCAGGACGTAGTTCCTGGTGATAATATTATCAATGTTATTATCAACCTTTTGTGTTTCCCAGTGACTAGTTAATGATGCTGGACCCACTGAAAAGTTCTCATAAGTCTCAGTCTCGTATGTCCGGCTTATTTATGTATGTATTAATGTATAATTTTTAAATGTCTACATGTATTTATGAATATTTGAGCATCTCTATACATATGAATATGCATATATCGTGGTCACGGTTTCGAGACAAATTTGCTGATTATGTAGACAAAATGAAGGATGGTGGAGAGAAGGTCCCTAGTGAGAGTAATAAATGAGTCGTGTGGCGTTACATACATACATACATACATACATACATACATACATACATACATACATATATATATATATATATATATATATATATATATATATATATATATATATATATATATATATATATATATATATGCCTAAGTGGCTATCATCACCAAGAACAACACTAATGTTCACTATGATGAACACAACCAAGAACAATACTGGTGTTCACCTTTACATTAACAGTCAGTGTTGTACTTGAACAACACTGACTTGAACAACACTGACTTGAACAACACTGACATGAACAACACTTGTATATAAAATGTAATTCTGGTGAATAATAACAAACAAGTACTCAGACAAGATGGTAAAGTTGTCATCTAATTACTTAATAAAACAATTTTTTTCAGTGGGTGATTCATAGCTCCTGGACCCTCTTCATAACTTCATTTTACCGATTTTGTTGATTTCTGGTCTACAGGGACCGATCATATCCATTCTTGAAGCTGTGTATATTGTTTGCCTCCACCACCACTTGACCTAGTACAGTCCACTTACCTCCCTAAGACTGGAAAAGTAATTATATATTCTAGTACACAGGTGATATCACAATATGCAAAGCAACCACTGTGAAAAATCGCCTTAGATATCACGAATACCCTTGGTTATTTTGCATATTCTGGTATGTTAATGCTATAGTAACATAAGAAAAGATAACAACTTTAACATAAGATATATAAAAAAAGAAGAAAGCTTGGTGGGCAGGTTGGGTCACCGGGAGATAAAGTAGGTTTGGTCACCAGGTCAAGTCTCCCTGGAATTGTTTTGACTTGTAAGTTTTTGTTTTATTGTGTTTATAGTTTCATTCAAGTGAATCACAACTGTTTTGAGTTAACACAGTTAATTCAAAACAGTTGTGATTCACGCTACTACTTCCTCTTTCATACACACACACTACTTCCTCTTTCACACACACACACTACTTCCTCTTTCACACACACACACTACTTCCTCTTTCACACACACACACTACTTCCTCTTTCATACACACACTACTTTCTCTTTCACACACACACACACACACACATCGAATGCCACGTCTGATCCGAAGCTGTTGTACAGCCACATCAGGAGGAAAACAGTCAAGGACCAGGTAATCAAGCTGAGGAAGGAAGGAAGGATGGTAAGTGAACTAGATACCTCAAAGGCGGTGGGACGGGACATCTCTCCATGGGTCCTGAGAGAGGGAGCAGAGGCACTGTGTGTGCTGCTAACAACAATCTTCAACACATCTATAGAAATAGGACGACTACCTGAGGTGTGGAAGACAGCCAATATAGTCCCAATTTTTAAGAGAGGAGACAGACACGCAGCATTAAACTACAGACCAGTGTCACTGATATGTTTAGTATGCAAAGTCATGGAGAAGATTATCAAGAGAAGAGTGGTGGAGCATCTAGAAAGGAATGAGCTTATACACGACAACCAGCACGGTTTCAGGGAAGATAAATCCAGTGTCACAATCCTGCTGGAGTTTTACGAGAAGGTGACGGAAGTACGATAAAAGAGAGAGAGAGGGTAGGAAAATTGCATTTTCTTGAATTGTAAAAAGGCTTTCGACACTGTGTCACACAAGAGATTAGTGCCAAAGCTAGAGGATCAGGCAGATATAACAGAAAAGGCACTGCAATGGGAGAGAAAATACCTGACAGGAAGGCAACAACGAGTCATGGTATGTGACGAGGTGTCTGAGTAGGTGCCTGTGACGAGAGGGGTTCCACAGGGGTCAGTCCTAGGACCGGTGCTGTTTCTGGTACACGTGAATGACATGACGGAAGAGATAGATTCAGAAGTGTCCCTGTTTGCAGACGATGTGAATCTAATGAGAAGAATTCAATTGGATGAGAATCAGGCAGGACTACAAAGGGATCTGGACAGGCTGCAAGCCCGGTCTAGTAACTGGTTCCTGAAGTTTAACCCCACCAAGTGGAAAGTCATGAAGATTGGGGAAGGGCAAATAAGACAGACAGAGTATAGGCTAGGGGGCCAAAGACTGCATACCTCACTCAATGAAAAGGATCTTGGGGTGAGTATAATACCGAGCACATCTCCTAAGTCGCACAACAACCAAATAACTGCTGCAGCATATGGGCGCCTGACAAACTAAGAATAGCGTTTCAACACCTCAGTAAGGAATCGTTCAAGACTCTGTACACTGTGTACGTGAGGCCCATATTGGAGTATGCAGCACCAGTTTTGAACTCACACTTGCTCAAGCACGTCATGAAATTAGAGAAAGTACAAAGATTTGCAACAAGACTAGTCCCGGAGCTAAGGGGTATGTCCTATTAGGAGAGGTTGAGGGAAATCGACCTGGCGACACTGGAGGACAGGAGGGAAGGGGAAGGGGACATAATAACAACATATAAAATACTGAGAGGAATTGATAAGATGGACAGGGACAGGATGTTTTAGAGATGGGACACAGCAACAAGGGGTCACAATTGGAAGTTGAAGACTCAGATGTGTCACAGGGATGTTAGGAAGTATTTATTTAGTCATATAATTGTCAGGAATTGGAATAGTCTGAAGAGTGATGTAGTGGAGGCAGGATCCATACATAGCTTTAAGAAGAGGTATAATAAAGCTCATGAAGCAGGGAGAGAGCGAACCTAGTAGCGACCAGTGAAGAGGCGGGGCCAGGAGCTATGAATCAACCCCTGCAACCAGTGCCGAATTTAGGTGGTGGGGGCCCGGGGCCCAGTTTGGTGCGGGGCCCCTTGCATTAAAAAGGTCTAACTCTAATGGATAGAAGACTTTTAAGTTTCTCCTTGGAAATCTTTCGCTACTCTCAATATACCATCCTCTTAAGATGAAGAAATGAAGCAATAAATTGGATTTATAATGTATTTCAGCAACCTTTCGATTCATGTGCAAGTGTAACTCAAAAGTGATCTACAGACTTATGAGGAGTTATCTTCACTCAGGGGACTCAACATCACAATCCCACCACAATTCAAACTCTTGCATACATTTTCTCTTTTTGCGATCTATTCAATTCTCGGTATAATGTGTCATAATATTTTTCATCATTTGGTGGGGAGCCCCTTCCCTAAATCCGGCCCTGTCTGCAACCACAATTAGGTGAGTACATAATGAAGTACGTAACACCAGTATGGAACCCACTGGAGGACAGGAGGACTAGTGGGGAGGATATAATAGTGACGTACATAATACTGAGAGGCACTGCCAAGATAAACAGGGACAGAATGCTTCAGAGTTGGGAAATATGAACAAAAGGGCAAAAATAAGTCATAGGGATGTTAAGAAGCATTTCTTCAGCCTTAGAGTTTCACGAAGTAAAACAATCTGGAGAAAGAAGTAGTAAAGGCGTGATCCATACATAGTTTTAAGAAGGAGTACGACAAGGCTCTTGAAGCTGGAAGATAGTGGACCTAGTAGCGACCAGGGAAGAGGCTGGGCCAGGAGCTGTGAATCGATCATTGCAACCACATTAGGTGAGTACATATAGGTGAGTTTACATCCACTGAGAATCGACCCCTGCAACCACATTTATGTGAGTACACACACACACACACGCGGGGCCAGGAGCTAAGTCTCGACCCCTGCAACCACAATTAAGTGAGTACAATTAGGTGAGTACACACACACACACAGGAGCTGTGACTCGACCCCTGCAACCACAACTAGGTGAGTACACACACTCATTATACATGCGTGTATTACCAAGAATAATGCCAGAATAATACCTGAATAAACTTACTTACTAACTAAACTCAGCTATATATATATATATATATATATATATATATATATATATATATATATATATATATATATATATATATATATATATATATATATATATATATATATATATATATATATAAGAATTTTAATCAATGTACTTGTGGCTTGGCTAATAGCTTCTTCAGGTCACACACTGAGGTCCGGGGATCGATCCTGGCACGGGTGACACGTTTGACGTGTTTCCTTACCCCTGCTCCTCCTTGTTCACCTAAAAGTAGGTACCTGTGTGCTAAATAAGTCACTCTGTCTGACTTTTTTGGGTTATCCTGGGTTCTCTACACATATGCTGCTATGTATGATAATGTATGTAAATGTATTTGTGTATACCTGAATAAACTTACTTACTTACTTACTTACTTAAACGACTGTCGTGGGTCGCATCCTGGGGGACAAGATTAACCTAAGTTGCCCGAGTTGCTTTGCTATATAGTATACCAATGACGTTATGGAGGTCTGTAATAGTTGTACCACGTACTTGTAGAATTAAAGATTATTACTATGCAAAACCATTGTAATCTATGCAATACAACTGTAATGATCTAAAAGTGTATAACTGTACCCAAGGACCACAATGGAAATAAGCCACTTTGTCTGACTTTTTTGGGTTATCCTGGGTTCTCTATACATATGCTGCTATGTATGATAATCTATGTAACTGTATTTGTGTATACCTGAATAAACTTACTACCCAAATAAACTTACTTACTTACTTATTGCTAAGATGAATTTTAGGAATTACTTGTATTAATTCATTTAGTACTAATGTATGTTCATAATAATCATATGATTATGTCTAATGTAAACGGTAGAAATTTAAAGCAGCAATCTGGTCTGTAAAATAATTTATAGATTGAACCTAGTATAATTTAGCGTTATGAAACAAGCGACACAATTGCCTTGAATTCAACGTAGTTTATGCTAAAACAGTTTTCTATGTTTGAATTTTTAGTGAAGATACTATTTTATATGGGAAGCTTTGCTATTTGTAAGTGCTATAAGGCACTTTTGTCATAATAATAATATTATCTTTATTACTACAAGTATACAGGCTAAGCTGACATCAATGACATACTACTATATAGAAAGCCGCTTGTTATGCTGAGCATTTCGGGCAAATTAGGTCAGTTTTGTCCCAGGATGCGACCCACACCAGTCGACTAACATCTAGGTACCCATTTTACTGATGGGTGAACATAGACAACCGGTGTAAGGAAACACGTCCCGATGTTTCCACCCCTTGCCGGGAATCGATCCCGGACCCTCACCGTGTGAAGCGAGAGCTTTTGCCACCAGGCATCAAATACATTCTTTTAATAATCCAGCTACTGGACAATTACGGCAAGGTCCTGGATGCTTTAGAGGATAAACAAAATGCAGATATAGTATACACAGACTTTGCGAAAGCCTTCGACAAGTGCGACCACGGTGTAATAGCGTGGTAGAGGAATAACAGGAAAAGTTGGTAGGTGGATCTATAACTTCCTAACAAATAAAATGCAAAGAGTAATAGTAAACAAAGTAAAGTCTGAGGCAGCTACAGTGAAAGGCCCTGTTCCACAAGGCACAGTACTCGTTCCCATCATATTCCTCATCCTCATATCTGACATAAACAGAGATGTAAGCCATAGCTCCGTGTCTTCCTTTGCAGATGACACCCGAATTGCCATGACAGTGTCCTCCATCGTAAACACCGCAGGACTCCAAGCGGACATAAGCCAAATCTTCAAATGGGCCGCTGAAAACAATACGAAGTTCAATGAAGAGAAATTTCAGTTACTCAGATACGGAAAACTTGAGGATATTAAGACTGTATTAGGGTATACAACAAATTCTAACCGCACAATAGAGCGAAAAACTAGTGAAGGAACTGGGAGTGATAATGCCAGAGGATCTCACCTTCAAAGACCACAACAATGTATCTACCTCATCTGCTAGAAAAATTATAGGATGGATAATGAGAACCTTCAAAACTAGGGACGCCAAGCCCATGATGATTCTCTTCAAATCACTTGTTCTCTCTAGGCTGGAATACTGCTGTACACTAACTGCCCCCTTCAAGGCAGGCGAAATTGTTGACCTGGAGAGTGTACAAAGAACTTTCAAGGCACACATAACTACGATCAAACACCTAAATTACTGGGAACGGTTGAAGTCCCTTGAGTTGTATTCCCTGGAACGTAGGCGAGAAAGATACATGATAATATACATTTGGAAAATCCTAGAGAGAATAGTAACAAGCTTGCACACGAAAATCACTCCCTACGAAAGCAAAAGACTCGTCAGGAGATGCAGCATTCCCCCAGTGAAAAGCAGGGGCGCCACGAGTACACTAAGAGCAACACAATAAGTGTCATGGGCCCAAGACTGTTCAACTGCCTCCCAGCATACATAAGGGGGATTACCAATAGACCTCTGGCTGTCTTCAAGAAGGCGCTGGACAGGCACCTAAAGTCAGTACCTGATCAGCCGGGCTGTGGTTCGTACGTAGGTTTACGTGCGGCCAGCAGTAACAGCCTGGTTGATCAGACCCTGAGCCACCACGAGGCCTGGTCTCAGACCGGGCCGGGGGGGAATCCTTGACACCCGAAACCCTCTTACTTACTTACTCCAGGTAAGTAAGTTTATTCAGGTATACACAAATACAGTTACATTGACTATATATACATGGCAACATATGCGTGGAGAACCTAGGATAACCCAAAAGAGTCAGACAGAGTGACTTATTTCCATTGAAGTCCTAAAAGACAAAAACAATGCCTTATATACACCAAGAGTTGTATATCTGCCAGTCTCACAGGGTATACACACCGAGAGGTGTATATACCCTGAGAGTTTACTTTAATCCTTATTTTAAGGATTAAAGTATTCCTCACTGCTGATGAAAATGTTACATGCAACCTTATTGACCAACCTTATTGACCAACCTTATTGACCAACCTTATTGACCAACCTTATTGACCAACCTTATTGACCAACCTTATTGACCAACCTTATTGACCAACCTTACTGACCAACCTAGCAACCTCTCAGTCTGTATATACTGAGAGTGTAATTTGATTAATCTCTTAAGGTGTTAAGTATTACTGACGTAGTGTTCAAGTGATATACAGCCTTGATTCAGGGGACCCAATGGAAATAAGTCATATTGATCAACTTTATTGGATTATCCTAGGTTAAAATGTACACATTGTGCTATCAATAATCATCCATAACACCTGTTTGCCCTATACACTATTTTAAAAGACTAAACGCGAGCCTGTAAATCTAAATAGCAGCAGGAAGGTGCGAGGAGGTTTGACCAGTGTCCAGAGACAGTCAAGTGCATTTGTAAGGAGACATCAAACAATGTTTTACCTGGGAAGGAAGAAACTACGTTTCCATGCTCGAAACGCTCTGCATAACAAGGAGTTTTCTATATAGTAGTATGTCATTGATGTCAGCTAGGACTGTATACCTTGTACATGTACATGTAGAAATAAAGATATTATTATTATTTAGTAACACATCTGGGAATTCCCTTTGACCCCAAGCATGTCAGGAGAACTGATAGTGAACAATTTAGTAAAAAAAAAGCGAATGAAATGTTAAAGTTCTTGTACAAACAGACACAGTGTCTGCCTACTGAGGCTCTCAAGACCCTATGTCTAGCCCTTATGCAATGTCATGTAGACTGACTACAAATCACCCAGAACAAAATGGCGAGATTCATCCAAGACCTGAGTCCAGGAGATCATGTAGGCCAGGACGAATTACAACAACTGGAGTAAAGCAACTGAAGTTAAATCATGTTTATAAAATTGCTCACAAGCAGTGTCCAGAATATCTTGCTGCCAAGTTTGTCAAGGCTGGAAACCAAACCATTACGGTATTGGGGAAAGTGAACACAGTTTTGTAGTACCTACAGCAGGTGGTCAGGTCTCAAACACCTTTTATTGTACAGCAATGAAAAAGTGGAACGGAGTGCCAGTCAAAGCCAGTCCTAGCATGAGCCACTTCAGGAAGAGAGCTGAAAGGCAAATAATGAATGAAAGAAGCTACAGAAACGGAGGAGAGTGATTTCCTGAATAGTTAACATTCGTGTACCATTTATTGTACGCTGATTTATGTCTGTTTAATGTTCAAGTAAATAATTCAGTTCACTTTATTGCTATTGAACCTCTTGTTTACTGTAATTGATTTTCGTGCAGTTAAGTTACTTAGTTGTTTTAATTTTTAAGGTTATAATCGTGATTAATTTCTCCTGTATCTTACAGCTAAGTTTTAAATAATAAGAAATTACAAGGACCCCATTGGAAATAAATCACTTCGACTGGCTATTATTATGGGTTATCCTGGGTAATTTACAAGTATGTTATTATGCATGATAATTGTAATCACCTGAATTTGTGTAACTGTACTTATGTGTACCTGTGCTTAGATAAACCTACTAGCCATCATCACGACCCTGTCTACTCAAAGTACACATATAAACCGGTGAAGGATCTGGAGGTTGCCATCACCTTGTCTTCCTGATACATAAATCCAATAACATCCATCTTGCAAATATAAAATTATCTCTAGACACCCGAGTAACGATACATTGAAAAGGTTAAACAACCCGTATATAAGACCAGTTCCTGAGCATTCAGCCTCATTCATTCATCCTTTACCTACCTGGTCTTACACAAGCAAATCAAAATACTTAATAGATAACGCGTAAATCGAAAAGCTAAGAGCTCACCTTGTTTATATATTTGATATTCATCTCGTCAGATATGAAGCTAAATCCTTGGGGGTCAGACAACACCTTGGAAATGGGAGGTAATCTGGTTTGGTCTAAGAAAGGAAGGGTAGCTGCAATTCCTCTGGATCAAGAGGCCTTCGCAAGCATCAAGGCATCCCCTTGATGCTGGATAAACACAAAGTTTAGCCACATAGTGTAGAATGTGTTTATAATGTACGGCTTAGTTTTTTTTTACGATGCTTGGCAAGAATATATCTCATAATTGAATGTGATGAAGAACATATACCATAAATGAATGTTCTTAGATGAACATATTTCATTTAAATATTCTTAGATGAATATATTTGAACGTTCTTAGATGAACATAGACTATATCTGAATGTTCTTAGAAGAACATGTATCATGACTGAACGTTCTTTGTGAAGAACAGGAACCACAGCTTAATGATTTTAAACGAACATATAACACAACTGAATGTTCTTCGAACAAGTATCGCAAATGAATGTTTTAGAAAATATGAATCGCAATTGAACGTTGTAATTAACGGTGAACAAGGTGAGAGAAGAGGCTCATCAGTGACTTCTTGTGGAGGCGAGAATTCTGAACCCCTAAACACGACAAAAACGAGAAGGGAGAAGGAAAGACAAGAAACGTCACAAACATCCGGAGGCTTAAGTCTAAAAATGAAGGCGACGTGTCGTCTTCTGTTATGCGGGAAGGATCTGATCGTTTATTTTGCTAATAGCGTGCAATTGAAATTTTTAATAGGCAATTTAATCCTCTCCATCACCGAGCATCGCGACGCTGATTACGCCTCGACCTCGCTAAAGTGTGTGCCGAAACTTTCTTCCCCCGAGAGGAGTTTATCATGCACTTGGTTACTGCCCGTCATGCTCTGTAATTTCGATTATAGAGCATAATTATGGCTTATTAGGTGTCAGGTCCTCAGGGATGCTCCAGGGAGTCTGATGCTTGACTGTAAACAGGGCCCAGAGTTACAAGGGGACGCCTTCTAATGTGTGCAATACGAGAATCAATTTAGAATTTGTTTGCTATCTATTGTAACTTGGTGGGAAAAATAGACGTGTGTTTTTCAATCCCCATCCCTTTTTCTGTGAGTGAGGGCACGTCAGGGTGAATCGGGACTCCGGGCGGTGGCACTGAGACAACCAGGACTCCAGGGCCTGGTCTTCACGTCTCCTGGGTGTCCGAGCGAGACCTGGTGACGGAATTGGGTGATACTGTTGAAGTATCTAAAATAATAAACAATGTAACCTGATATTTTAGCCGAGAAAATGTGTTTGTATGTGTGTGTGTGTGTGTGTGTGTGTGTGTGTGTGTGTGTGTACACCTACTCACTGTTGTAGAGGTCGAGTCTCAGCTCCAGGCCCGGCCGTCATTGGGACCACTCTCTCTCCTATCTTCGTCAGTCCTATCATACCTATTCCTAAAGCTATGTAAACACTCTGCATCTACCACCTCACTGATAAGGTCCACTCTGAGGCCAAAGTAATACTTTCTGATATCTCTTTGTCTCATCTGTGTTTTCAAACTCCATTTTTTGCCCTCGTGAACCCGTTTCTCACGTCTCAAACAGTGTATCCCTGTCATATCTATTAATTCAGGTTGTATATGTTATGGCAACTCCAAGATGCTATATGGTTTTAAAAAAAATACGGTATATATACAGTTCAATACATTAATTAAAGGAAACCTTTCGGCAAGAGTGTCTTTCAGTCCTAGCCGCTAGGACTGGTGAAGCCACCCATGGTGAATCGTTTCATTTAATAAATGCCCAGAACAATACATAAGATTTTTCTTTCACACTTAATATATCATTTGAGGGTTTGGTGTTTCCTTGGTTCACCTGTCAAGTAATGTCCTCTGGAACTAGTCTCGTTACAAACCTTTGGATGTTCGCCAGTTTTTTGACATGCTGTACCCAGGTGTGGGTTGTGTGGTGGAGCCTCACACCCAGGTGTGGGTTGTGTGGTGGAGCCTCACACCCAGGTGTGGGTGTGTGCTGGAGCCTCACACCCAGGTGTGGGTGTGTGCTGGAGCCTCACACTCCAGGTGTGGGTGTGTGCTGGAGCCTCACACTCCAGGTGTGGGTGTGTGCTGGAGCCTCACACCCAGGTGTGGGTGTGTGCTGGAGCCTCACACCCAGGTGTGGGTGTGTGCTGGAGCCTCACACTTAGGTGTGGGTGTGTGCTGGAGCCTCACACCCAGGTGTGGGTGTGTGCTGGAGCCTCACACCCAGGTGTGGGTGTGTGCTGGAGCCTCACACCCAGGTGTGGGTTGTGTGCTGGAGCCTCACACCCAGGTGTGGGTTGTGTGCTGGAGCCTCACACCCAGGTGTGGGTGTGTGCTGGAGCCTCACACCCAGGTGTGGGTGTGTGCTGGAGCCTCACACCTCAGGTGTGGGTGTGTGCTGGAGCCTCACACCCAGGTGTGGGTGTGTGCTGGAGCCTCACACTCCAGGATGGACCTGACATGTCTTATAGTGTCGTGAATGACTACTGAGATTCTTGAAAGCTCTGCCAGTAGCGCATTTACTGCGAAGGTTATTCGGTTGATGTGCGCTTTAGGAGGAGGAGGAGGAGGAAGATGAGGAAGAGGAAGAAGAGGAGGAAGAGGAGGTGGAGGAAGAAGAGGAGGAGGAAGAGGAGGAAAAGGAAGAAGAGGAGGAAGAGGAGAAGGAGGCGGGAAGAGCGGGTAGTAGGGGTCCCCGGGAGAGAGTTTCTACCCGCCTTGTCACCAGCAGAGACGAACAGAAAACCACATTTCAAATCACTTCTCTCATCTCATTTTGCGTACATGGGAATAAAATCAACATCGGGTGTGCAAGATTTTTTTTTCTTGGGGTGGGGGGTAGCGTTGGGGGTTGGGTGAGGCTTTTTTTTAGTTGATGCGGGAGGAGGTATTATGGGATTTGGGGAAAGGGGAGAAGGGGAGAAGGGAAGAAGGGGAGGGTGAGGGAAGGAAGGAAGATGGTGCCCGCCTGTATGCTTATTTTTTTTTTTTTTTTACCTAGGCGGCGTTCCAAAATTTTTTATTCGTTGTGTCGACGTATTTTTCGGAGATTGTGAGTTGATGGTGGAAGGTGTCCACAGTGTCTTATATATATTTTGTGACCTCGGTTATGGAGTCAATGTTTTGTGACCTCGGTTATAGAGTCAATGTTTTGTGACCTCGGTTATAGAGAGAGAGAGAGAGAGAGAGAGACAGACAGACAGACAGAGGAACTGGGAAAAACAGAATTAAAAGAGAAGACAAGAGATTATAAAAAAAACAAAGAGGAGTAAACAAGGAGGAGATTTGCATGAGAAAAGTGAGAAGGAAGGCGAATATAGGTAGATGGAGAAAGAGGAGAGAAAAACTAGGTAGAGGGAAGGATAGGATGGATAAATAGAGAGAGGGG
The DNA here is from genome assembly GCA_009830355.1 of Cherax destructor. Taxonomy (NCBI): domain Eukaryota; kingdom Metazoa; phylum Arthropoda; class Malacostraca; order Decapoda; family Parastacidae; genus Cherax; species Cherax destructor. The sequence continues at coordinate 17,170 of WNWK01013960.1, forward strand.
GGAAGACTGATTTGAAGCGAGACACGAGGAGGGTTTTAAGAGTGCCAGAGCCTCAATCATTGTGAGTTTTGTTTGTTGTCATCATGGTAAGTGGATGGGAGGGAGGGCGTCCCCACCGTCCACTGCTGCAGCACCACACAGCACACACAGCAGTAGCAGCATAAGCATCAATAGCATTATCAGCAGCAGCACTACGCCCGCCAGCATCGTCGGCAATGAGAGCAGCACCCACCCCCTCCTTCAGCAGCACCCACCCCCTCCTTCAGCAGCACCCACCCCCTCCTTCAGCAGCACATACCCCCTCCTTCAGCAGCACCCACCCCTCCTTCAGCAGCACCCACCCCCTCCTTCAGCAGCACCCACCCCTCCTTCAGCAGCACCCACCCCCTCCTTCAGCAGCACCCACCCCTCCTTCAGCAGCACTCACCCCTCCTTCAGCAGCACCCACCCCTCCTTCAGCAGCACCCACCCCTCCTTCAACAGCACCCACCCCTCCTTCAGCAGCACCCACCCCTCCTTCAGCAGCACCCACCCCTCCTTCAGCAGCACCCACCCCTCCTTCAGCAGCACCCACCCCTCCTTCAACAGCACCCACCCCCTCCTTCAGCAGCACCCACCCCCTCCTTCAGCAGCACCCACCCCCTCCTTCAGCAGCACATACCCCTCCTTCAGCAGCACCCACCCCTCCTTCAGCAGCACCCACCCCTCCTTCAGCAGCACCCACCCCTCCTTCAGCAGCACCCACCCCTCCTTCAGCAGCACCCACCCCTCCTTCAGCAGCACTCACCCCTCCTTCAGCAGCACCCACCCCTCCTTCAGCAGCACCCACCCCCTCCTTCAACAGCACCCACCCCTCCTTCAGCAGCACCCACCCCCTCCTTCAGCAGCACCCACCCCTCCTTCAGCAGCACCCACCCCTCCTTCAGCAGCACCCACCCCTCCTTCAGCAGCACCCACCCCCTCCTTCAGCAGCACCCACCCTCCTTCAGCAGCACCCACCCCTCCTTCAGCAGCACTACCCCTCCTTCAGCAGCACCCACCCCTCCTTCAGCAGCACCCACCCCTCCTTCAGCAGCACCCACCCTCCTTCAGCAGCACCGCCAGCAGTTAGCAGCACCAGCAGCAGCAACGGGAACCACCAGGAAACACTACAAAGAACAGCACCACCACCACTAGTTTTAGTAACACCACTACCAGCATCACTAACACTTACACCAACAGCAGCAGCATCACCCTCGGCAACACCACCACTACCACCCCCGGCAACACCACCACCACCCCCGGCATCCCCACCACCACCCCCGGCAACACCACCACGACCACCACCCCCGGCAACACCACCACCCCGGCAACTCCACCACCACCCCGGCATCACCACCACCACCCCGGCAACACCACCACGACCACCACCCCGGCAACACCACCACCCCGGCAACACCACCACCACCCCGGCATCACCACCACCACCCCGGCAACACCACCACCCCGGCAACTCCACCACCACCACCCCCGGCAACACCACCACCACCACCCCCGGCAACACCACCACGACCACCACCCCCGCCAACATCACCACCACCACCCCAGGCAACACCACCACCCCGGCAACTCCACCACCACCACCCCACGGCAACACCACCACCACCCCTGGCAACACCACCACGACCACCACCCCCGGCAACACCACGACCATCACCCCCGGCAACACCACCACTGTGGAGAACTGGTTAGATAAGAACACTTCCTTTCATGAAGCAACACAAGACAAGTGTTACTTATGTTTTAACAGCACCGTGTCCAGCAGCCTCTCCCTGGAAATCCCTTCGGGGTGCCGTTCCAGATTCCACAGTGGCTGTTGATTAATAAGTTTGTTAGAAAACAATTTGCCCAAAAGGAGCGTATATCCAGCATTTCACTATCATCTGAAATGCGTAACAATACTTGGGTTTGGGTGAATCACCCACTTATCACGGGATCTATTGGTAATTCAAGTTAAATCTCACCACTGCCTATTAGCTGCAGCTAACGTAATTAGATGAATGGTTCAGAGAACCAACACGTTGATAAATTAGACACATATGCAACACTTGGGTATCTTTATTGAGGGAACGTTTCGCCACACAGTGGCTTCATCAGTCCATACAAAGGAGAATCATGAAGAACAGGAGGAGTTTGAGGTAATCAATCCATCAACCTTGAGTCGATGTTGTCAGTCCATCAATCTTGAATAGAATACAGCATATGTACGAAGAAGTGGCTTATATACTGTAGGCAGGAGAGGTGCAGCAGTCGTAGGTGGTATCACATTTGACCAATGTGGAAGTAGGTCGTGCCCAAGGGTTAGGCAAGTGAAGAATTCCTTGTATTAAGATCCCAAGATGTTGCTGTGTCAGACAGGATGTAGATGAATGGTTCAGAGAACCGACAAGTTGATAAATTAGATACATATGCAACACTTGGGTATCTTTATTGAGGATACCCAAGTGTTGCACATGTGTCTAATTTATTAATGTAATTAGATGTGGGTATGCCTGGACTTACCTGGGTATTGTAACTGACCCAATTTACCCTGGGTTTGTGGTAGGGGAGGTATATCCCGATAGCGTTGTCTTGAGTAGGCTGCTACAGATGCCTAGTTATGTCCTCACTCGTTGATAGGGAGTCACTTTGTTCATAACACCTGAATGCATACCGCGACACAAACTTTACACTTATCGGGATTATTAGCAGATAATACACTCATGTTTCTTTTTAACATTATTTTTCCTAGTGGAGATTGACAGCATTTCGGAGTTTAGCACACAAAGTCATTATTTTTTTCTCGGCGGGAGATTTGTGACGTGTTCACGCTCTCATGTCTGAATTCAACCTAGTTTGTCACCCTGTCCAGAGCCCACCAGTTCAACTGCTGAATTCAGCTTTATATCTCTTCCTCACTACACATTCAATGTAAGTGGGTAGGTTTCTTGTTATCTAGCTATAGACTAGAATTCCTAATAGTCCCAACTTGTTAGAAAAAGTGGGGTGCAGGTTTTACCCTCATTTTTTTCTGCTATGGAGAAAAGAGTAATTACTCTCGTTTAACCTCGTGTAGGTGATCAGGAACTCTAGCAAGGAGAGGAAGGTGTGCCTCGTGATGTTATGGTACACATGTGGTTTTAATAAAGCTGTTTGCGAGGAAGGAAGAGTCCACTAGCCCCTTCCGGGAGGGCTAAGTCCGTCAGAGGGCTGAGGGAGGCTGAGAGATATCCCCTTTACTGGAGAATTTTCTCAGAACCACCACCCCCGGCAACACAACCACAACCCCCAGAACACCAACATCATCCGCTGCAACACCACCACCACCCCCGGCAACACCACCACCACCCCCGGCAACACCACCACAACCCCCAGAACACCAACATCATCCCCTGCAACACCACCACCACCCCCGGCAACACCACCACCACCCCCAGCAACACTACCACAACCTCCAGAACACCAACACCATCCCCGGCAACACCACCATCATCCCTGGCAACACCACCACCACTCTCGGAACACCACCATCATCCCCGGCAATACTATCAACGCCCCACCCCCAGCAACACTACCACCACCCCCGGCTACACCACCACCGCCCCGGCTACACCACCACCGCCACCACCCTCAAGTAACAATCACACCGACGAACAAGATTTTTCATTAAAACTTTGGATAATACGCAACACTTATAATCCTGGGAACCGTCTGTGATGGTCTGGGCGGGGAGCCGCACGCACCATACACTGATCTTTCCACGTAAGTTGCACGATTAATAAGTTTCTCTTATGCCTTTTTTAATCTTCCTCTTTGTTGACGACAACACGGAGGCATCCAATCAGGAAATATTTCGGCACACAGGTAACAGATGACAGAATATACATGTATGTGAGTTAAGATTCTCCCAACAGAGGTCTCACAGGCTGCCAACACACACGGTCTTACGTCTTCACTAGCTGTGGGATTTATCTCACTCGCTTCGTCTTGAGAGAGAGAGAGAGAGAGAGAGAGAGAGAGAGAGAGAGAGAGAGAGAGAGAGAGAGAGAGAGAGAGAGAGAGAGAGAGAGAGAGACAGACAGAGACAGAGACAGAGACAGAGAGACAGATACAGAGACAGAGAGAATATGGTTATCTGCAGAGTAACTACACTCTACATCCTTGTTGATAGTTGAACAGAGTATCATGGCTGACACACAGCAGGCAAGAAGCAGGAGGGAAAATAATCTGCTGTATTTAAAAAAACAGGAGTGCACATTGATGAGAAAGGCAGAATTTAATAGTAGTCGTTGGCTACTACTTCAACAACCCTTCTACTGTTACTCCACCTCCTGTCTCTACCACTCATACCTGCACGGTTACTATACGTTACCACTAGATACTAAGGTCAGGTGGACCATGGCAAACTAGGCATCCTAAGTAGCTTTGAACCAAGGGACAGGGTGCCAGTGGTCATCAATAGCCGACAATAGAGTGCCTACTCAGCAATGCAGTGTCTAACTAGAAACTGGGGTGTGACTAGTAGCATCATATATCTGCAAAGTGTTTGTCCAAGTGTGATCTTAAAAGACCGAATTGCTGTGGCAACAACATGTATAAGGGTGAAGTTGTTCCATTGTTTAATTGCCGCAGGAAAACTTTTTCTCACGTGTGTGTTACACCGCATGCCACGGAGTTTCATATAGTTGCCTTTTGTAATTGCATCACTTGCACCTAGGAAAGCGGTGAAATTATAGAAAGAAGAAAATGATTCGAATGAAAATTGATTGATAAATAATGAATTATATGACATTTTATTTCCACGAGAACACCATAAATACTTTAATGACGAATGATGATGATGATGATGACAACAACAACAATACTACTACTACTGCTACTAATAATTTTTATTTCTACAAGTACATGTACAAGGTATACAGGACTAGCTGACATCAATGATATACTACTATATAGAAAGCCGCTTGTTATGCTGAGCATTTCGTTCAAATTAGGTCAATTTTGCCCCAGGATGCAACCAACACCAGTCGACTAACACCCAGGTACTTGTTTTATTGATAGGCGAACAAGGACAGCAGGTGTCTTAAGGAAACACGTCTTATTGTTTCCAGCCGTACTGGAGATCGACCCGCAGTCATGAGTATGTGAGCCGAGTGCACCAGCAATTGAGATACGGGACACAGACCCAGCACAAATTTGGGAATTAAACGTTAAACACATTTTTCAGGTTCTTCAGGTAACAGCAACTCGACTTAGTCAGGATGGTACGTCAAGACACTCCAGGAGACTAGAGTCTAGAATTTAGAGTCTTAAGCGTCTTGAAGAAGTGCGCGAAGCCTCACCTGTGGCGACAATATAAGCAGGCAAAACTATTGAGCCACAGCAAGAAGCCCTCACTTATTTCGCATCCCTGCAAAGCCACGAAGCGTACGCCATATTAACAGTTTCCAGAAGGCGGGGAAAACAAAGAATTGCGCGCCAAGACAGGCTCAGTGAATGGCGGGAAGAGCGATCATTGGTCCGTCCATTGTTCAAAGAATTGCGCGCCAAGACAGGCTCGGTGAATGGCGGGAAGCGCGATCATTGGTCCGTCCATTGTTCTCGCACAATGGCCGCATGCACGACTTCCGGGCCACAACGGCACCAGTGGCGGAACTCCCGACTGGCGTCAAGATGGTCGACAAGATGTTCTCCATCTTTGGCGAATGTATGGCCGATATTACACTTCCATTTCTCGGTGGTGGTCCTATGAAGCATAACTAAAATAATGATAATAATTTCGCATGTCCTAGCGACTTAAAGAGATGAGATTCATGAGGTCCTACTGGTCCTAGCATGGGCCAGTAAGACCTACCAAAAATGGGCCAGTAAGACCTACCAAACATGCATCAGCATATATATTGCAGTCTTCATTCTCTCACATTCTTCAGTTTCAGTCACCCTTGTCTGTGTAAATACATGTGACTTACAGGTAGTTACAGACTTTCTTGGTCATGCATATTTCATAAGTCAGGAAAAATATAATGTTGAATTTAATAAACATTTAACCACTATCCCCAGAGAACGTCATCCTCTAAAGAACGTAACGGTAATATCCCTGCAAAGAACGCCACACCCCCAGAGAACGCCACGGACCCCAGAGAAAACCACGCACCCCAGAGAACACCACACACCCCAGAGAAAACCACGCACCCCAGAAAACGCCACACACCTCATAGAACGCCACACCCCAGAGAACGCCACACATCATAGAACGCCACACATAATGGAACGCCACACACCCCAGAGAACGACACACACCCCAGAGAAAACCACATACCCCAGAGAACACCACACACCCCAGAGAACGCCACGCACCCCAGAGAACACCATACACCTCAGAGAACGCTACGCACCCCAGAGAACTCCACACACCCCAGAGAACGCCACGCATCCCAGAGAACACAACACACCCCAGAGAACACTACACACTTCAGAGAACGCTACTCACCCCAGAGAACACCATACACCCTAGAGAACGCTAAGCACCCCAGAGAACATCACGCACCCCAGAGAACACCACACACCCCAGAGAACGCCACGCACCCCAGAGAACACCATACACCTCAGAGAACGCTATGCACCCCAGAGAACACCACACACCCCAGAGAACACTACACACTTCAGAGAACGCTACTCACCCCAGAGAACACCATAAACCCTAGAGAACGCTAAGCACCCCAGAGAATACCACACACCTCAGAGAACGCCACGCACCCCAGAGAACACCACACACCCCAGAGAACGCCATGCACCCCAGAGAACACCACACACCCCAGAGAACACCACACAACCCAGAGAACACACACTCCAGAGAACGTCACACACCCCATAGAACGCCACTCACACACCAGAGAACGCAACACACACTCCAGAGAATGTCACGCACAACAGAGAACGCCATACACTTCCCCCCAGAGAACACCACACATAACCCAGAGAACGCCACGCACCCCAGAGAAAGTGTATAATCAATAGAGGTTACAGAGTTGGACCAGTGAAGGCCAATAAAGAGCTGGACGTTGAGGCTAAAAGATATGTGACTCAGAGACACAGCCTCAGCATCTCTTGTGGAACCCTCGTGTGGAACCCTGTGGAACCCTCGTGTGGAACCCTGTGGAACCCTCGTGTGGAACCCTGTGGAACCCTCGTGGGGAGCCCTGTGGAACCCTCGTGTGGAACCCTGTGGAACCCTCGTGTGGAACCCTGTGGAACCCTCGTGTGGAACCCTGTGGAACCCTCGTGTGGAACCCTGTGGAACCCTCGTGGGGAGCCCTGTGGAACCCTCGTGGGGAACCCTCCTGTGCAACCCTCGTGGGGAACCCTCCTGTGCAACCCTTGACATACATCTAATGGAACCTTAGCAGTTAGGGTTTGTGGGCGTGGACGTGAGAGTTTATCGGAGTTAGTGTGAGGGTTTGTCGGAGTGGGCGTTCATTAGCGTGGGCGTGAGGGGCTATTAGTGTGGGCGTGAAGATCTGTATCGTATAATCGGGGTGGCTAGCCACTAATAGGGGAGTGACATTCACTGAGCACACTGCAAATCTTCGAGTGGAGATAAACCAAGTTTTCCAGTGGGCCTCAGGAAACAGTATGATCAATGAGGACAAATTTTCAGTTATTCTGTAACGGAAATAATATAAATCAGAACGGAGTATAAAACTAACTTTAACCACACAATAGAGCTAAAAACTAACGCGACAGACTTAGGATCACAAAAGTGTCATCATCACGACCGCGAGGGAAATGATAGGATGGATAACGAGAACCTTGAAAACAAGAGATATCAATCAAATGATAGTCCTTTTGTAGTCACTTGTTCTCTTTAGGGTGGAATTCAGTCAATCACTTAAATTTTTGGGAATATTTTCAGTACCTCTGCTATGCTCCTTGGAATGCAGGCGAGAAAGATACATCAAAATTTACACCTGGGAAATCCTCCAGGGATTGGTCCCATATCTGCCCACATAAAGTACTCCCCATTAATGCAAGAAGTTTGGCAGACGGTGCAAACTACCCAATATATAAAGCAGGGGTGCCGTAAATACAATAAGAAATAAAACAATAAGCGTAAGGGGCCCAATACTCTTCAGCACTATTCCTTTGTACATAAGGTGACTTACCAATAGATCCCTGGGCCGTCTTCAGGCGGGAACTCGATAAATTCCTCAAGTCAGTTCCCGATCAGCCAGGCTGTGGTTCATACGTAGGTGAGACTAGCGGATCAAGCCTTTATACCCCCAGACGGCCTAGTGGATCACTTCATCTGCACAAAGCAATAAATCATTAAATGTAAGCTGACACAAGACAAGCTGGGTCGGACTAAGCTGCATAACAGTACATTAGATTAATTTATCCAGAGTAGATGAAATATTTACGCAAGTCCAAGAATCCCGTTGCACCGACCTGCAGTCACTAACAAAGGGACACTCAGCTATGTAAGGATAAAAGTCGTGTGCCATCTCTTTTCCCCAGAGCTTACTTGTGGACTAAGCAGGGTGATAGCTGCCTTCATCTGCCACTAGTGACGGCATCTCCACCTGACTTTGACAGTCACAATGCCACATAATTTAGTGGACGTTTTATGTTGTCCACACATATGGCTTCGTGATGGGAACAGATCACAGTGACTGATACCAGTGCTCTCAGGAGTGTGGGTATCAGAAAGAGCTAGACAGCAACATGGGACCGGTAATGAAGCGTGGAGAATGCAGACACGACGTTCACCAGGGGAGACCTACGCCTCACCCTGGCAAAATACGCATCTGGACGAGGGGAGGAGGGCGTATCTCCAGCACCTGTCCTTCAGAACCACCCTTCCTCACTCCCCCAAGTCCCTTCCCTAAAACTCTTCCTTTCCCTTCTCACACCACACCCTATTATATATTATATATTGAGTCCTGAAGGTGGGAAGTACAGTGCCTAAAGGAGGGGTTTGGGATATTTGCTGTTTAGAGGGACATCAACTGTCGTATCTGCGCCCCTCTGGCAAGACAGTGATAGTATAAATTATGGTGAATGTGTTTCTTTTTCGGGTCACTGCCAGCGTGTTAAATAAATAAAAATAATTTTTTTTTTCACGTTATTTACTGTGTGGAAGAGACAGTGGTCGTAAAAGTGGAAGAGATAGGGATCCTACAAGTGGAAGAGGCAGCAATCCTACAGATGGAAGAGAAAGGGATCCTACAAGACGAAGAGACAGGGATCCTACAAGTGGAAGAGACAGTAGTCCCACAACTAAACGATAACACAAACACTTCAAAGCTAATTACACTGGTCTGCATTCGGAATGTTTTTAATTTTTATTTTTATTCATGGTTGCGATCTTACATATTCTTGGGCTGCTGATTGTAAATATCTAAATCATTTTGCTCTATCACGTAAGAATTTTGAATAAAATACAAATTAATTATAATAAAAAATGTGAATTTTTAATAAATTGTTACTTTATTAAAATTAGGCAAGTAATCATGGAGAAGCACATTCTGTTTTAAGAACATATGAATTCCAAATCAACATGAATCAAATCAAATGATTTTATTAAAAAAATATGCTCCTAATGGTTAGCCTACATATTAAGTCAAAGGAAAGAGGACCGCTTTGATTTTCACTTGTGCTGTGCATCGAGACCATTACGTTTCAATGACCAGCAGTAATCCATCATCATGCTGACATTCTATTTTCCCTGGTATCGAGTTTCCATGGTGCAAATATCCTGATGGAACCACTCTCCTTGTTCCTCACTGTAGTCCCCACAATTGTTGGGAAAATAGTCAAGATGTGAGTGCAAAAAGTGCATCTTCACACTCATTCTAGACTCAAGTTGTTGGAAACTTTGAAGTCAGATCTTGAATCATTTTTTCATATTCGCGGAAGCTCCTGTTTCCCAGGAAGTTGTGAACAATCTGCTTGAATGAAAACCAGGCAATCACCTCGACACCTGCTAATGCTTCATCAAAATGCTTGTCCTTCATCAATTCCCGAATCTGAGGGCCAACAAAGATTCCTGCCTTTAACTTGTCTTTACTTATACGAGGAAACTTTGACTCCAGGTACTTGAAAGAAGTTCCATTCTTGTTCAAGGCCTTCACAAATTTTTTCATAAGCCCTAATTTGATGTGGAGTGGTGGCAGCAGAATTTTCTTGGGGTCAACTAGTGGCACAGTTTTCACGTTGTGATTTCCGGGTAAGAAGCTGGTTCTTGGTGGCCAGTCTTTTTGTTCATAGTGCTGGCTGTCTGCCCTACTATCCCAAAGACACAGAAAACAGGGATACTTGGTGTATCCGCCTTGAAGACCTAGTAGGAGAGCAATAACTTTTAAATCACCACAAATGAGAAAATTGTGAGTCTGGTTCTTGATTACAGATATTAGTGTCTTCATATTTGCGTAAGTTTCTGACATTTGGAAACTATGGCCAATTGTCACAGATGCAGCTGTGTTGCCATTGTAGAGAAGTACTGGTCTCCAAGTTTGCAGCCAAAATAAGCAAAGTAGCAGAGCTTCAATAAAGGAGTAATGTTGCTCCGGGAATCTGAAGGTGAATTGCCCGCAGACATAGCAAAATATGTCTGTTGAATTTATGCAGCCTCTAGATATATTAATAATCTGAAAATAAAGAAAAATATATTAGATTTAACATTTAAGTCAATATAAGGTAAGCATTTTAATTGGTAATATATCACTTTCTCATTTACTTATGTTATACGAAAAGAGAAAAGTAACGTTTCCGTATAACTTGACAACCTGATGTGATAGAGAGGAATAAAAAACACAATGAATCACTATTTTACATATATATACAGAGAAAGATACCATAGAGTCAATAAAAAAAATCATGCAGACCAGTGTTATTATAACGACGTTTCGCTCGAAGCTCCCCACCCCTTCCCCTTCATTCCCCCTCCCCCGTGAGCGAAACGTTATAATCAATCACGACTTTTTTTTTTTTATTCCTACGTGTCTTTTTCACCCAGAAAACTTATTATGAACCAAATTACCAGTGGGGCTCCACGTCTCGTTTTCTTCCCTGCTCTTCACGTGTTGACGTTCTCCAGGGAAATCCGGATTCATTGCGGACTTACAAGAACTCCTTCCCTGGCAAACTTTCTCCCTCTCCTCTAACTCTCACCCAAAGGCATTTTCAAATTTTTTTTTCCATTACTCATTTTGATTTTGGCTCCTAGCTTTTCTCCGTTGGAGGTCTCTCTCTCTCTCTCTTCTCTCTCTCTCTCTCTCTCTCTCTCTCTCTCTCTCTCTCTCTCTCTCTCTCTCTCTTTTATCTACTTTTCAGAGATTGAATTTGTTTTCTTGGTATATTTTTTTCTGTTTTCAGAGATTGAATTTATTTTTTTACTCTATTTATTAATTTTCTTGCCATTTTCGTGGCTCCATTTTTTTAAAGGTTTTGTTTTGTAATCTTAATTTTTTATTTATTTAATTTTTTTATTTAGTCATTATGTGGATTTCTAAGAGAGAGAGAGAGAGAGAGAGAGAGAGAGAGAGAGAGAGAGAGAGAGAGAGAGAGAGAGAGAGAGAGAAACAGAGTCCTCTTTCTAATAATAATAAGAATAAGAATAAGAAGCGTTCAACTCGTGTTGGTCATTTAGTTCAAGAAGTAGTAGAGGCTCGATCCGCCGTCCAATTTAGGCTTGGTCTGTGACCAGTCATCTCGCGGGTTATGAACCACGAAAACAAATCTACGGATAAAATAAGCCGCTTTGGCCACGGTTAAAGACTTGCCACGGAAACCTACACCTCAAACTTGAAGACAATTTCTGGGAGTCAACGCCCCCGCGGCCCGGACTCAGGTCAGCCCTCCTGGTTGATGGCATGATCAACCAGGTTGTTGGTGCTAAGTACACGCAATCCAGCATATGCACCACAGCCCGGGTGTTCATTAACTGACTCGAGGAACTTATGAAGTTCCCCATTACACATGAAGGCAAGGTGTTGAAAAGTCTTGGCTCCTTTACACTGAACCAACCTCCCCCCCTCCTCCTTCCCACTACCACACAACAACACCCTTCACACCCCCTACACCTTCCCCCTCCCCACAACACACACACACGTACACTGCCCCAACACAAGAAAAGTTATATTCATTCTTATTTTAACTTCCTTTCTGGGGGTCCAAGAAGGCAGGCGTCCATCCGCGTTAAAATTCCCCCAGGTCCTGCCCCTCAGACGTCCAGAATCAAGGAGATATTCTTGGATACTGACGAAGACGCAGCGTTACCAAGTCACTCGCCCAACACCGGACTCCCACCCAGGTCTTCTCCATCTGTATACGTGTAAGCTATTTTTTTTTTAGTGGAAGGGAGGGGGTGGGTGGGTAGTGGAAGGGAGGGGGTGGGTGGGTAGTGGAAGGGAGGGTGGGTGGGTAGTGGAGGGAGGGGGTGGGTGGGTAGTGGTAGGTAAATGTTTTTGTACGTTTCGGACAGTTTACGACTGAAGGCAGGTTAGAATGGTACAGGACTGACCGAAACGTCGTTATAACTTTTATCTCTCACACACACACAACAGGAGGTATGACTCGACCTCTGCAACCACAAATAGGTGAGTACACACACACGCACACACACTAACTCGCACTAAAGTGCGAGTTAGTGTGTGTGTTGTTCCATCTACGGCATTGTGGCTTATTATTCGTTAGTGTTTGTGTGTGCGTGTGTGTGAGTGTACTCACCTATTTGTGGTTGCAGAGGTCGATTCATAGCTCCTGGTACTCACCTAATTGTACTCACCTAATTGTAGTTGCAGGGGTCGAGACTCAGCTTCTGGCCCTGCCTCTTCGCTGTCCGCTACTGGGTCTCTGTTCTCCCTGCTCCATGAGCTTTATCATACCGTGTCTTAAAACTATGTATGGTTCCCGCCTCCACTATATCGTTCGCTAGACTATTCCACTTCCTGACTACTCTGTGGCTGAAGAAATGTTTCCTGACATCCCTTTGACTCATCTGTGTCTTCAGCTTCCAGTTGTGTCCCCTTGTTTCTGTGTTCCCTCTCTGGAACATCCTGTCACTGTCTACCTTGTCGATTCCCCGCAGTATTTTGTATGTCGTTATCATGTCTCCTCTAACCCTTCTATCCTCCAGTGTTGTTAGTCCTATTTCCCTCAACCTTTCTTCATAGGACAGTCCCCTGAGTTGTGGAACTAGCCTTGTCGCAAACCTTTGCACTTTCTCTAATTTCTTGACGTGCTTGACCAGGTGTGGGTTCCAGACTGGTGCTGCATACTCTAGTATGGGCCTGACGTACACGGTGTACAGTGTCTTGAACGATTTCTTGTTAAGGTAACGGAACGCTAATCTTAGGTTTACCAGTCGCCCATATGCTGCCACGGTTATCTGGTTGATGTGTGTTTCCGGAGACGTGCTTGGCGTTATACTCACCCCAAGGTCTTTCTCCTTTGTCGAGGTTTGTAGCCTTTGTCCACCTAGCCTGTACTCTGTCTGCGGTCTTCTTTGCCCTTCTCCGATCTTCATGACTTTGCATTTGCTGGGATTAAATTCGAGAAGCCAGTTGCTAGACCAGATGTCAAGCCTGTCCAGGTCTCTTTGAAGTCCTGCTTGGTCCTCATCCGATGTGATTCTCCTCATTTTCACATCATCTGCGAACAGAGACACTTCTGAGTCTATCCCGTCCGTCATGTGATTCACATATACCAAGAATAGCACTGGTCCTAGGACTGACCCCTGTGGTACACCGCTCGTCACAGGCGCCCACTGTGATACCTCATCACGCACCATGACCCGTTGTTGCCTCCCTGTGAGGTATTCCAAGATCCATTCCAGTGCCCTTCCTGATATACACGCTTGTTCTTCCAACTTCTTTACTAATCTCATATGAGGAACTGTGTCGAAGGCCTTCCTGCAGTCCAGGAAAATGCAATCAACCCACCCTTCTCTCTCTTGCCTTACCTTTGTTACTTTATCATAGAACTCAAGGAGGTTTGTTACACATGATTTGCCTTCCCTGAATCCGTGCTGTCTGGCGTTAATTATCCTGTTCAGTGCCAGATGCTCCACCATTCTTTTCCTGATGATTTTCTCCAAGACTTTGCACACTATACACGTACGTGACACCGGTCTATAGTTTAGTGCCTCTTTTCTGTCTCCTTTTTTAAAGATGGGGACTACGTTGGCCTTTTTCCATACCTCAGGTAGCTGCCCAGTTTCAAGGGATGTGTTGAATATTATGGCAAGTGGCACACTCAGTACCTCAGCTCCTTCCCGAAGGACCCACGGCGAGATATTGTCCGGACCCATCGCCTTTGAGGTATCAAGGTCACTGAGTAACTGCTTCACCTCCTCCTCAGTTGTGTGTATGCCCTCCAGCACTTGATACATCCCTTGTTGGTGATGCACCCCATCCTGTCTACCCAGCTGCCTTCCTGCCTCCACTGTGAATACTTCCTTAAACCTCGAGTTGAGCTCCTCACATACCTCTTGATCATTACTTGTGAGTTCCCCATCTTCTCTCCTCAGCCTTATCACCTGATCCTTGACTGTTGTCTTCCTTCTGATGTGACTGTACATCAGTTTCGGGTCAGACTTGACTTTCAATGCTATGTCATTTTTGTACTGTTTCTGGGCCTCCCTCTGTACCTGTGCATACTCGTTTCTTGCTCTTCGACTAATCTCTTTGTTTACTTGGGTTCTTTGCCTTCTGTACCTTTTCCATTCTCTGACACTCTGCACCTTTGGGTAAACCAGGGGCTCTTTCTGGCCTTCCCGTTTAATCTTTTTCCTTTGGGTATAAACCGTTCCTCTGCCTCCTCGCACTTTGTCGCTACGTATTCCATCATTTCATTTACTGACTGTCCTTCCATTTCCCTTTCCCACTGAACCTCCTGCAGGAAATTCCTCATACCCGTGTAGTCCCCTCTTTTAAAGTCTGGTTTATCTCTTTCCGTACCATTTTCCCTCTCTACCTGTAGCTCTACAATGTACTCAAAGTTCAGCACCATATGGTCACTGGCTCCCAGGGGCTCTCGTGAGTTATGTCCTCGATATCTGAGCTGTTCAGGGTGAATACAAGGTCCAGCCTTGCTGGTTCGTCCTCCCCTCTCTCTCTGGTCGTGTCCCTGACATGTTGTTGCATCAGGTTTTCCAGTACCACGTCCATCATCTTGGCTCTCCAAGTTTCTGGACCCCCATGTGGTTCTTGGTTCTCCCAGTCGATCTCCCTGTGGTTGAAATCGCCCATGACCAGTAACTTCGCTCTGCTCATGTGAGCTTTTCTTGCCACCTCCGCCAGAGTGTCCACCATTG
>WNWK01013960.1:37500-45000 GCA_009830355.1 Cherax destructor
TATTTTTAATTAATACAGTAAGGTGCGGTTAAGAGGTAAATCAGTCTATGGACTAGTGATCTTTAATCATTTGTTTATACACTCGTGTAAGTCACTATAGTCCCAGATTCATTTTTTGTTTGTAAGCAGCGTTGTATGACCCTAGTGGGTTTAGCGCTTGGTTTGGACTATAACAATAATGTTTGATTGTAATTAATTACCCTAGACACCATTACTACTTATGGTTCTCATTTTACTAGTAAGTTTCTATTCTCTTTGCTATGACCTTCAGGCGTAATGTTTATAAAGTGCTATAGCGGCAACTTCTGTTTACTCTGGTAAGTTAATTCTATTTAAAATTATTCGCGTCGTAACACAGAGTGTGAGAGTTAGCAGCACACTTCAGTCCCCATCCTTCCCTCCCTCCTCTAGCCTTCACTCCCTCTAGCCTTCCCTCCCTCCTCTAGCCTTCACTCCCTCTAGCCTTCCCTCCCTCCTCTAGCCTTCACTCCCTCTAGCCTTCCCTTCCTCCTCTAGCTTTTCCTCCCTTCTCTAGCCTTCCCTCCCTCCTCTAGCCTTCCCTTCCTCCTCTAGCTTTCCCTCCCTCTAGCCTTCCTCCCTCCTCTAGCCTTCCCTCCCTCCTCTAGCCTTCCCTCCTCTAGCCTTCCTCCTCATCTAGCCTTCCCTCCTCCTCTAGCCATCCCTCCCTCCCTAGCCTTCCCTCCTCCCTAGCCTTCCCTCCTCCTCTAGCCTTCCTCCCTCCTCTAGCCTTCCTTCCTCCTCTAGCTTTTCCTCCCTCCTCTAGCCTTCCCTCCCTCCTCTAGCCTTCCCTCCCTCCTCTAGCCTTCCCTCCTCCTCTAGCCTTCCCTTCCTCCTCTAGCCTTCCCTCCCTCCTCTAGCCTTCTCTCCCTCCTCTAGCCTTCCCTCCCTACTCTCTCCTTCATTCTCTCCCCCTCTCTTCCTTCCATTTCAACACATCGTCCACATCACCTGAGAGAGAGAATAGCCTACCCCACCTCCCTCAGCGATAGCGGTCTAAGCTAGCATGCTCAGCACAACAGAGTCGGGGGTAAAGATATCAGTGGTCTGTGTTTGTCGTGTCAACAGTGCCCTCGTTGAACCACCAGCCATAGTTACCTTGAACAATGCTCATTAGGCTCAACCCCCCCTCCCCAACCCAAAGCTCCGTACTACCTCCTTGTCCCCACCAGATACACACATACACACACACACACACACACACACACACACACACACATACACACACACACACACACACACACTATACTGAATGGTTCTTATTCATTATTCTGGTTCCCTCACCATCTTTTACTCAGACACATGCTATTAATACGTCATTCTCTGTGTGAATCTCTCATTTTTCCTTTTATTTTTCGTCTTTCTTATATTTGTTCTCATTGTCTCCATAATTGACACTATTTTTGTCTTCGCCTTCATGTCTTAGCCTTTAAAAGTCAATTAGAAGATTAGAAGTGACACCACCGTGGCTGCAACACCTCACTAGTGACACCACCGTGGCTGCAACACTTCACTAGTGACACCACCGTGGCTGCAACACTTCACTAGTGACAACACCGTGGCTGCAACACTTGACTAGTGATAACACAGTGGCTGCAACACTTCACTAGTGACAACACAGTGGCTTCAACACTTCACTAGTGACAACACCGTGGCTGCAACACTTCACTAGTGACACCACCGTGGCTGCAACACTTCACTAGTGACAACACCGTGGCTGCAACACTTCACTAGTGACACCACCGTGGCTGCAACACTTCACTAGTGACAACACCGTGGCTGCAACACTTCACTAGTGACAACACCGTGGCTGCAACACTTAACTAGTGACACCACCGTGGCTGCAACACTTCACTAGTGACAACTTCGTGACTGCAACACTTCACTAGTGACACCACCGTGGCTGCAACACTTCACTAGTGACACCACCGTGGATGCAACACTTCACTAGTGACACCACCGTGGCTGCAACACTTCACTAGTGACAACACCGTGGCTGCAACACTTCACTAGTGACAACACCGTGGCTGCAACACTTCACTAGTGACAACACCGTGGCTGCAACACTTCACTAGTGACACCACCGTGGCTGCAACACTTCACTAGTGACAACACCGTGGCTGCAACACTTCACTAGTGACAACACCGTGGCTGCAACACTTCACTAGTGACACCACCGTGGCTGAAACACTTCACTAGTGACACCACCGTGGCTGCAACACTTCACTAGTGACAACACCGTGGCTGCAACACTTCACTAGTGACAACACCGTGGCTGCAACACTTCACTAGTGACAACACCGTGGCTGCAACACTTCACTAGTGACAACACCGTGGCTGCAACACTTCACTAGTGACAACACCGTGGCTGCAACACTTCACTAGTGACAACACCGTGGCTGCAACACTTCACTAGTGACACCACCGTGGCTGCAACACTTCACTAGTGACACTACCGTGGCTGCAACACTTCACTAGTGACAACACAGTGGCTGCAACACTTGACTAGTGATAACACCGTGGCTGCAACACTTCACTAGTGACAACACCGTGGTGCAACACTTCATGTGACAACACGTGGCTGCAACACTTTAGTGACACCACCGTGGCTGCAACACTTCACTAGTGACAACACCGTGGCTGCAACACTTATAGTGACAACACCGTGGATGCAACATCACTAGTGACAACACCGTGGCTGCAACACTCACTCAGTGACACCACGTGGCTGCACATCACGGAAACGTGGCTGCAACTCACTAGTGACAACACCGTGGCTGCAACACTCACTAGTGACACCACGTGGCTGCAACACTTCACTAGTGACACACGTGGCTGCAACACTTCACTAGTGACAACACAGTGGGCTGGGAACATACTAGTGACAGTGTGCAACATCCCTAGTGCAAAGTGGTGCAACACTCACTAGTGACACACCGTGGCTGCAACACTTCACTAGTGACACCACCGTGGCTGCAAACTCACTAGTGACAACACCGTGGCTGCACATCACTAGTGACAACTGGTGGCTGAACACTCACTAGTGACACACTGGCTGCAACTTCACAGTGACACCACCGTGGCTGCAATCATAGTGACACCACCATGGCTGCAACACTTCACTAGGGACAACACCGTGGCTGCAACACTCACTAGTGTGCACCACCGTGGCTGCAACACTTCACTAGTGACAACACCGTGGCTGCAACACTTCACTAGTGACAACACCGTGGCTGCAACACTTCACTAGTGACACCACCGTGGCTGCAACACTTCACTAGTGACAACACAGTGGCTGCAACACTTCACTAGTGACAACACCGTGGCTGCAACACTTCACTAGTGACAACACCGTGGCTGCAACACTTCACTAGTGACAATACCGTGGCTGCAACACTTCACTAGTGACAACACCGTGGCGCAACACTTACTAGTGACAACACCGTGGCTGAACACTTCACTAGTGACAACACTGTGGCTGCAACACTTTACTAATGACAACACCGTGGCTGCAACACTCACTAGTGACACCACCGTGGCTGCAACACTCACTAGTGACAACACAGTGGCTGCAACACTTCACTAGTGACAACACCGTGGCTGCAACACTTCACTAGTGACAACACCGTGGCTGCAACACTTCACTAGTGACAACATTGTGACTACAACCTCAACACGATACCTCATCAACCATTAAGTTTCGGTTCGATAAGATAAAGTGTGGGGGAACATCCCAGTATGGTGGAGTGTGGGGGAACGTCCCAGTATGGTGGAGTGTGGGGGAACGTCCCAGTATGGTGGAGTGTGGGGGAACATCCCAGTACGGTGGAGTGTGGGGGAACATCCCAGTATGGTGGAGTGTGGGGGAACATCCCAGTATGGTGGAGTGTGGGGGAACATCCCAGTATGGTGGAGTGTGGGGGAACATCCCAGTATGGTGGAGTGTGGGGGAACGTCTCAGTATGGTGGAGTGTGGGGAACATCCCAGTATGGTGGAGTGTGGGGAACATCCCAGTATGGTGGAGTGTGGGGAACATCCCAGTATGGTGGAGTGTGGGGGAACATCCCAGTATGGTGGAGTGTGGGGGAACATCCCAGTATGGTGGAGTGTGGGGGAACATCCCAGTATGGTGGTGTGTGGTTGAACGTCCCAGTATGGTGGAGTGTGGGGAACATCCCAGTATGGTGGAGTGTGGGGAACGTCCCAGTATTGTGGAGTGTGGGGAACGTCCCAGTATGGTGGAGTGTGGGGAACGTCCCAGTATGGTGGAATGTGGGGGAACGTCCCAGTATGGTGGAGTGTGGGGGAACGTCCCAGTATGGTGGAGTGTGGGGGAACATCCCAGTATGGTGGAGTGTGGGGGAACATCCCAGTATGGTGGAGTGTGGGGGAACATCCCAGTATAATGGAGTGTGGTTGAACATCCTAGTATGGTGGAGTGTGGGGGAACATCCCAGTATGGTGGAGTGTGGGGGAACGTTCCAGTATGGTGGAGTGTGGGGGAACGTCCCAGTATGGTGGAGTGTGGGGAACATCCCAGTATGGTGGAGTGTGGGGAACATCCCAGTATGGTGGAGTGGGGGGAACATCCCAGTATGGTGGAGTGTGGGGAACATCCCAGTATGGTGGAGTGTGGGGAACATCCCAGTATGGTGGAGTGTGGGGAACATCCCAATATGGTGGAGTGTGGGGAACATCCCAGTATGGTGGAGTGTGGGGGAACATCCCAGTATGGTGGAGTGTGGGGGAACATCCCAGTATGGTGGAGTGTGGGGGAACGTCCCAGTATGGTGGAGTGTGGGGGAACATCCCAGTATGGTGGAGTGTGGGGGAACATCCCAGTATGGTGGAGTGTGGGGGAACATCCCAGTATGGTGGAGTGTGGGGGAACGTCCCAGTATGGTGGAGTGTGGGGGAACATCCCAGTATGGTGGAGTGTGGGGGAACATCCAGTATGGTGGAGTGTGGGGAACATACCAGTATGGTGGAGTGTGGGGAACATCCAGTATGGTGGAATGTGGGGAACATCCCAGTATGGTGGAGTGTGGGGGAACATCCCAGTATGGTGGAGTGTGGGGGAACGTCCCAGTATGGTGGAGTGTTGGGGAACGTCCCAGTATGGTGGAGTGTGGGGGAACGTCCCAGTATGGTGGAGTGTGGGGGAACATCCCAGTATGGTGGAGTGTGGGGGAACGTCCCAGTATGGTGGAGTGTGGGGGAACATCCCAGTATGGTGGAGTGTGGGGGAACGTCCCAGTATAGTGGAATATGAGGAACGACTTGATTAAGAATCGTGTCATCTTACCGGTGCTGGTCTGAAGGCTTCTGGGTAATCGCTCGTTAGAGGAAACAAAAGCTGCCTTAATTGCCTCATAAAGACCGAGATCAGCAGGCTCTAATTAGGAAAATCTTCAAGTAGGGAAGGAGGGGGGAAGGAGAGGAGAGGGAAGGAGGAGAGAGGGAAGGAGGGGGAAAAGAGAAAAAGCCCATATTTTTTTCTTCGAAGAAATCATATTTGTTTGTTTACTACGAGCAATAGTGTTTGAAACGCTAAAACAAAACATATAAACATCGGCGATCGCACGTAATTTTATTCCTCGTAACGAAGTAGGAGATTCAGATTCCACAACACCGGTTCTTCACCCAATTAAAGATAGGGGGGCATCTAAAACTCCTAGAGTCTGGCAACCCTATTTTCGCGCCTGATGAGGCATCACCGGGAGCCAGCCAAACCCCTACACAAGGAACCCCTACACAAGGAACCCCTCCTCTATCATTTACGACTCTACAGACACTGTGTATCCCAGTACCATTTTTTGAAGACACTCAGACTTATGGAACGAGAGTATTGAGATAATAAAACCAGAAAGTTAAGGTTATCTGGCCCGTGAGGTGAGTTGTGTGTGTGTCAGGCTCCATTTTCTGTCCCTCTCTACAAAGACGTCAGAGAAGAAATTCTCGGTGTAATTACATCCTCGGGTGTTGTTTTTTTATGTTGATGACATGCCTTTACTCTGGAAGACGCATGTTCAGGAATGGAGGAGGAGGAAGGCTTCCAACTTAATCAAGGGACAAAGAGAGGAAATGTGTACTCATGAACCTTACTCATGAGGACAGATAAAAATATATTAACTGTACGCAGTGAAATGCCGAGTCTTAATAAGATAGGAAGGAAGGAGAGAATAAACACTTGTTGTCTTACTTCCTTCCCATTTCCTATTGCACGCTCGCACACACACACACACACACACACACACACACACACACACACACACACACACACACACACGTTCAAGATCGTCACTGGAAGATCGTATAAATGAAACTGTGAAATCGTAAGAGCCTCGGGTGTTATACTGGCAGACTTCAACTTACCTTCCAGATGTATAGGCCAGGTGACACCTCAACCTTATAGCGCAGTATGATCCTTGTAGGTTTAGCACTTGTTTATGATGATGATGATAATAATAATCTCAACCTCATAAGCCTTCTGCTGTCCTATTATTTTTTTACAGTTCCTTGATAATGTGAAAAAAATCACGAAAGTGCATGAAAATTCACTATTTTGTATCCCCACGGTGGTTATTTTCCATATATAGGCGTGGAAGTGCTAAAGGAAAGTCTGTTCACAACGTAAGTTAGGCCGTAAGTGCAATACATAGTGACAGTGAAGTGTTCGCACCTAAAATCCGTGGCTAAGATACAAAGAGACCGGAGCTATGGTTCAACATGGCTCCCAGAGCTACCAAAATATGAATTACGAAGGAAAGCTGAAACGTTAATGGTTTGGTCGACTCAGAAGAGGAAATAGAAGACATGTAAACAACATATTAGGCCATAAAAGAATACGAGAACGTAGATGATGATGGAGATAACAGGTGTAAAATACCTACACGATGGAAGAATAAATAAATGCGGTATAATGCGATCCTTCATTGACTACGTTTCGCCCACACAGTGGGCTTAATCAAGTCACAAACAGATCTACCTGGGTGAAGAGTACGAGTCTGTATATATATATAGTGTGGAGAGTTAGGTGGGGAATGTTGGGTAAGTTGTATTTGAGACGGTCCTGCACTCGACGACAGATTCGTCGGTTTTCAATACCAATAAAGATTCCCATATGTTGCATAAGTGTCTCAATCTACTCAACATTCTCCACCTGACTGCGCACTATATATACCCGTGTACTCTTAACTCAGGTAGATCTTTTTGTGACTCGATAAAGCCCACTGTGTGGGCGAAACGTTATCAATAAAGGATCACATTATACTGCATTTATGCTTATTTTTCCATAGATTAAGATGCTTTCTTAGCTACATCAACATTTACAAGGAGTGACTCCAACTATAAAAAAAAATGCTCGAATGAAAATTTAGAGCCTATTTCTTTAAAAATAGTGATGGAATACTGGAACGGGATACTGGAGGGGCAGACTCTGGACACAGCACCACGAACATAACCCTGACATTGTAACTACA
>WNWK01013960.1:50000-53221 GCA_009830355.1 Cherax destructor
TAAAAGATATTTGAGCCTATTATTCATCCATTTTGGGTCATTTCTATTCGATCTAATTTCTTTATATGGGATAAAATGTTATTTGGGCAGCATGTATAGTGTTCAGAAAACTGTCATATTGATAGCTATCTTCATTACCCCAGTCCACAGATGATAAGTGTTCTCTAAGTCCATTGTAATCTGCTGCTGAAAATCGGGACCGTTACTGAGTTATTCGTACTATGAAACTTCCATTCAATGCCAAAGGTAATTGATTTGTGGTCGCTTGCGCCGAGTTCCTCTGTAATTTCTAAATTATTAACAAGGGTTTCCTTGTTTGCCAGAACTAAGTCAAGCAGGTTATTTCCCTGTAGGTTCTGTCACAACTGCTTCAAAAACAATCTTGAACTACATCTAAGAAGTCGTTAGATTCTAAATTCCCAGTCAAAAAATTCCAATCAATTTGACTAAAGTTGAAGTCACCCAGAATAACTACGTTATCGGCATTGTGGCTTAACAATTTCCTCCCATAGTAGTCTCCCTTGGTCCCTATCTAAGTTTGGGGGACGGTATATCACACCTAAAATCAATTTTTCATGCCCTCTGAAAATTCTATCCAGACAGACTCTGTAGTGTTATTTCAGACTTTATTCCTTTTTTATGCAACAGTTCAAGGATCTCGACATACAGTGCCACTCCACCCCTTCCCGAAACTTCTGTCTACTTGGAACAATTTAAAACCCTGTATATGACATTCAGCAGGCATGTCCCTATTTTTCGTATTGAACCACGTCTCAGTTATGGCAAATACATCAATGTTACCTGCACTTGCAAATAATCTCAAATCGTCCATCTTATTCCTAGCACTACGACTATTTGTATAATACACTTTTAAAGACCCTCCTTTCTCTTTACCCTTCCTGCTCCATTCTGTTTTACCACTATACCTATTTCTGTCCTTGTTATTGTTAAGATTTTTTATATAAAGCCTAGATCTATATTTCTGACATTCATTATTTTCCATTTCTAAACCCATACCTCTAACTAATCCTAGTTTAAAGTCCTAACAACACCTCAACTGAGCTAGCAAGAAAATCCACACCTGCCCTGGATAAGTGAACCCCATCCCTGGCATACATGTCATTTCTGGCCATAGAAGTGGTCCCAGTTGCAAATGAATGGTACTGCATTATCCTTACAGTGTTTGTCCAGCCAGCAATTGACACCAATTGCCCTGGACAGCCATTCATCTCCAACTCCTCTCCTTGGCAAAATACCACATATGACAGGGTTCCCACCCTTCTTCCTAATTATGTCTATTGCTGACCTATACCTGCTAGTCAGGTCCTCACTCCTACGTCTGCCAACATCGTTGCCTCCAGCACTGAGACAGATAATAGGATTGCTCCCATTACCTCTCATGATGTCGTCCAGACGGCTAACAATATCCTCCATCCCAGCCCCAGGAAAGCAAACCCTCTGTCTCCTACTTCTTTTTCAAGCAGAAGGCCCTATCCATAGTTCCTTGATAATGTGAGTAGTCACGAAAGGCTTGGAATTCTTCATTTTTTTCATAGTGGTTTTCTTGCATATTTTGATATCACCTGTTTACTGTGATCTTTTTGCATATATATATATATATGTATATATATATATATATATATATATATATATATATATATATATATATATATATATATATATATATATATATATATATATATATATAGTGGTTTTCTTGCATATTTTGATATCACCTGTTTAATGTGAGTAGTCACGAAAGCGCTTGGAATTCTTCTATTTTTTCATAGTGGTTTTCTTGCATATTTTGATATCACCTGTTTACGGATCTTTTTGCATATATATATATATGTGTATATATATATATATATATATATATATATATATATATATATATATATATATATATATATATATATTTTTATTAACACATCGGCCGATTCCCACCAAGGCAGGGTGGCCCACCAAGGCAGGGTGGCCCACCAAGGCAGGGTGGCCCACCAAGGCAGGGTGGCCCACCAAGGCAGGGTGGCCCACCAAGGCAGGGTGGCCCACCAAGGCAGGGTGTCCGAAAAAAAAACTTTCATCATCATTCACTCCATCACTGTCTTGCCAGAGGGGTGCTTTACACTACAGTTATAAAACTGCAACATTAACACCCTCCTTCAGAGTGCAGACACTGTACTTCCCATCTCCAGGACTCAAGTCCGGCCTGCCGAATAGGTAAAACTGGTCAATTAGCAAGAACTCATTTAAAATTAAGTCTTTTTTAAAATTTACTCTTATACATTTAAATATATATATTTTTTTCATTTACGTTAATATAAAAATTAATGATTTCGTACCAATAAAAAATTTAGAAAACTTACCTAACCCTGTTATAACAAGCGTAATTAAATTTAGCCTAATCCAACTAAATATATTTTATATAAGTTTACAATAATTTAATAATAAACAAACAATGAAATATATTTTTTCGTTAGATTCAGAATGTTTTTTGCGAAATTATTGCATATACAAATTTTTGCTTGCCCTATTTGGCAAGAAGTGCATGCGTTGTGATTAAGCCAAAATAGCAAGTTTTAATTGCGATTTATATATATATATATATATATATATATATATATATATATATATATATATGTCGTGCCGATTAGGTAAAACTTGCGATTTTGGCTTAAATAACAACGCTCTTCTTGCCATTTAAGATAAGCGAACATTTGTGTATGCAATAATTTCGCAAAAATCATTCTAAACCTAACGAAAAAAATATATTTCATTTTGTTTGTTTATTATTAAATTATTATAAAAGTATTTAAAATATATTTAGTTGGGTTAGGATAAATTAAATTGCGCTTGTTGTAATAAGGTTAGGTAAGTTTTCTAAGATTCTTTGGTTCAAAATTAAAATTTTTTACATCAACATAAATGAAAAAATATGTCTTTAAACGTATAAAAGAAATTTTTAGAAAGGACTTAATTTTAGATGAGTTCTTGCTAATTGACCAGTTTTACCTATTAGGCACGATAACACACACACACACACACACACACACACACACACACACACACACATATATATATATATATATATATATATATATATATATATGTATATATTAAAAAAAATAATGGGAGGTACCACCTCTGGAACTGGATTGGGGACCTCATCCTCAGAGAAAAGAATAAAATTACTTCAGGGAAAACTCTAGGTTCTCCCC
>WNWK01013961.1:0-53221 GCA_009830355.1 Cherax destructor
CGTGAAAAGAGATATCTTTGCCTACATGGCGTAGGAGAGCTTTACCAATACTATGATCGGAAAGATAGGTAGTTGGAGTAGTCGGTCTGAGAGTAAAAACTTTGTCCATTGAGGAGTGTGAAACAAAGTATCTAAGGGGAGTGCGCGACGTGCTAGGCGTTTCCGAGATGAACGAGAAGGAAGAGTCGAATCGTCATGTAAGGGTCGTGGTCGTTTGGATGTGGGACCGGGGTGGTCGGATGGGAGACGGGCGAGCGATTCGAAAATTGCCGCACCGTCGAGGGAGAAGCCGGAATCAAGGTCAGAGAAGAGCGAAGGTCAGATACGTCAAAGGGCCGGTCGGAACCCCAGTACCTGAAGCAGGTGACGAGCAGGCACCAGCAAGAGGTACAGGGTATTAGAGTTGTCCGAAAAGTTGTCCGGGAATGAGGTAGGGTCAGAACTAGGTGCGGTATCAAGAAGGGGCCGGGGTATTGGGTTCATGGATTGGGTCAGCCATGGTTAGTTACTTCTTCTTTTTATTTTAAAGAAAAAAAGAAAGAAGAAAAGAAAATAAAAATAAAAGAATAAAAAAGGGGGAACGTGGAGGAATAGCTCCTAGGAGGAATGGAGGGCGTAAATCCTCCGCGCCCAAGAGGACCTCAACACCGCAAGTAGTGCAGATGCTGCATGGAACCCGTGCCATACCCTACCCTTCATGCCAGTAAACCAGCAATCCGGGATAGCAACCTCACATCCACCGAGCCACCTCGGCGGACAAAGAGAGGGCGGCCGGATATCCGCCACAGCATACCGCTTCGGCCACCACCCCGGAATCCGAAAGGTGGCCTCCAGAGATACACCCGTCGCCCGAAAGATACCCAAGGCCACTCCCGGGAGACCGGAGAGGGAACGGGACATCCCCAGGCGATCCAGATTCCACGGCAAACTACACCACCACCAAGGACCTCAACGGAATGGGATGGACCACGATACCCTTCCCCTACCTAGGAACTAGAATGCCTGTGGAGGAAGCTCCCAGGTTAAAAATGGGAAGGAAATAAGGGAGGGATGAGGAGGAAGAGGAGGAAAGGGAAAAGGGAGGATGGGGAAAATGGGAAAAGGGAGGGGGGATTGGGGGGTAATTAGGTTCGGTCTGAGGAAGAAGACCAAAAAGTCCAATTCCTCAGACCAAGAGCCTCTTCACCACAGCAAGGAGCCCCCCTTGAAGAGGAAATATTTCCTTAAATCTCGTGTTGAGCTCCTCACATACTACTTGGTTGTTTTTTGTGATCTTCCCTCCTTCCTTCCTCAGCCTGATTACCTGGTCCTCGACTGCTGTTTTCCTCCTGATATGGCTGTACAACAGTTTCGGATCAGATTTGGCTTTCGATGCTAAATCATTTTCGTATTGCTGCTGGGCCTCCCTACTTGTCTATGCATATTCGTTTCTGGCTCTTCAACTAATATCCCTATTTTTCTGGGTCCTTTGTCTTCTATACATTTTCCATTCTCTAACACACTTAGTTTTGGTCTCTGCACCTTTGGGTGAACCAAGGGCTTGCTCTGGTCTTCCCATTGTTTCTGTTGCTCTTGGGTATGAACTTCTCTGCCTCCTTGCATTTTGTTGTCATGTATTCCATCATTTCATTTACTGATTATCCCACCAGTTCTCTTTCCCACTGAACCTCATGCAGGAAATTTTTCATGCCTATGTAGTCCCCCTTTTGTAGTTTGGCTTCTCCCTTCCTACTGGTCCTGCTTCCCTCTCTACTTGTGACTCCTTACTATGTATTCAAAGCTCAAGACCATGTAATTACTAGCTCCAAGGGACCTTTCATATGTGATGTCCTCAGTGTCTGAACTACTCAAGGTGAATATGAGGTCCAGTCTTGCTGATTCATCTTGTTCTCTCTCTATCTGGTAGTGTGCTTAACGTGTTGATGCATGAGGTTTTCCATTACCACCACCATCACCTTAGCTCTCCATGCTTCTGGTCCCCCATGTGGCTCCAGGTTTTCTTAGTCAATCTCCTTGTGACTGAAATCACCCACTAGTAACTTTGTCCTGCCCATGTGGACCCTTCTGGCCACCTCATCTAGTGTATCAACAATTGCTCTGTTGCTCTCATCATATTCTTGTCTTGGCCTCCTGCTATTCTGTGGTGGGTTGTACATCATTACAATCAGCACTTTGGGACCCCCAGTGTGAAGTGTTCATAGTATGTAGTCCCTTGCTTTCCCTCTGTCCCCTCCTTCCAACTCTTCAAAACTCCATTGGTTTTTGATGAGCAGTGCAACTCCTCCACCCTCTTTTCTCAGGATCTGATATCTAGTTGGAAAGATTGCATCTCTTATTCCTGTGAGCTTGGTTTCCGTGAGTGCTATGACATATGGGGATACCTCCATGATTCTTTTGTGCAGCTCCCTCACACATGTTCGTTATTCCGTCTGCATTGGTATACCAAGTGGTGGCTCGTCAAAAAATAGAATGGGGGACTGCGTGACTGCAAGCCTCATAGAACAGCATAATAAACATTAATAAAGTAATAATTTTTAAAATTAAACTAAATTTAATAATGATAAGCGTTCACATATACGTATGTACCCGTAGAGGTCGTCACAGTCCTGCTGGTCGAGATGTGGCTAGCTGAGGTGATGATGTTACAACTATTTGAAAATAAAATCCGAGCATCGATTTTTTGATGTCGCAAAATGGTTTATAACTTTTTCACTGAAATCTTTCATTTCTGCTATCATCTTTTCATTAAAATCTTTCATTTCTGTTATCTGTAAACGGCCACCAACACCAATACCGGCCACGCATTACAACATACTCACAATGTAAACAGACCAATTGCAACTGGGTGTGTGCTGCATCGAATGCAGCTACTTGCTGCCAGATGTAACGCCAGTAATACCTATACTATCGTACCGCATCAAACTTCTATTTTTAATCATTTTTTATCTTGTTTCAACCAAAAAATTAAAAATTTGTTTATGAATACATTGAAAACAACATACAACAGATTTTTCCTGTAATATATATTTGTCAGTTGCAAATTATTTTAGCGTAAGGTTGATGAAGTCATACGTCTGGCAGTGAGCATCTGGGGGGACTGCAGCTCTGCAGCTCCTATGGACGAGCCGCCACTGGATGTACCATACCTTCAGCTTCTTTTCCAAAACTGTATTCTGGGGGTTTGTGGGAGCTGGGGAAGTGTATATGTTGTGTAAATGTTATGTTGTATACATGTTACCTTGTATGCATGTTATCTTGTATACTTGTCACCTTGTATATTTATCTAGATTAAGCTTACATCTTATAACAAAATTTTCTCTATATAATTCTTAAGAGGCTGATCAAAAAAGTGGGTGTTTCCAACATTAAGATAACGATCAGAAAAACTCGGTATCACAAAAACTAGGCATTGTTAGAAAAAAAAGTTAGAAACTGGATTCTTAACCTTGATCACAAGGACATGATCATAATACTGTCATGCAACCTCAAGTCATCATATACTTACATCAATGCATAATTTATATATATTATATATGTTTTTGGGACCTGACGAGCTGTGTGTGTTTGTGCTTATGTGGGAAGAAATATCAGAATGGGGAAGAATAACAAGTGGGGTGCCACAGGGATCAGTATTAAGGCCATTACTCTTTCTGGTTTATGTGAACAACATACCAGATGGGACTGAGTCAGATGTGTGTCTGTTCGCTGATAATGTAAAACTAATGAAGAAAATACAAGCAGTTGAGGGTGGGAAAGGCTGCAAATGGATCTGAACAAACTACAGGGTTGGTCAGATAGGTGGCTGCTGGAATTCAACTCCAGCAAATGCAAGCTCATGAAAATTGGGGAAGGAGAAGACCAAAAACAGGGTATAGACTTGGGGGACTAGAGGCTGCAGACTTAACTCAGAGAGAAAAAACAATGGGTGAGCATAGTGCCCAGTATACTGCCAGAGCCTCAAAACAAAATAACCTCTGCTGTCAACCCTAATCTGGTATATCTGAGAGTATTTATTATTATAATCAAAAGAAGCTACACTGGACTGAAGAAGCCACTGGCTGGTGAAACTTTCCAGAATAAAGATACCCAAGTATTGCACAAGTGTCTCAGTTATCATCTTGTAGGTTTTCTAAATCATTTATTCAAAACATGTAGATAGATGTAGAATATTGAAGCATATTGGCAAGCAGCTGTTATCTGGGGTAACCCCTGTGGTTTAGCGCTTCTATTTGATTATAATAATAATAATGTTATCTGGGGTTTCTTTAAGATAGGTTAGACAAATACACGAGATAGCAAGTAGCTGTTATCTGGGGTTTCTTTTAAGTCAGGTTAGACAAATACACGAGCAGCAAAGGTTAAACAAATGTAGGACCTGTCTAGCATGAGCTAATAAGCCTACTACAGTTCAGGTGTTCCTTGACTATCATATTTTGATTTTACGATGGTGTAAAAAGCAATTACAATGGAGATGAAACTTAAGATAATTACCCAGCATGAAGGCAGCAAGTCCATAAATTGTACATGTATTCATTTATTTAATTTTCAATACAGGTATTTAGTTACAGTAATTATTTGTTTATTTAGTTATTCAGTGACAATAGTTATTTATTTACTTATTTAGCATATACAGTGGACCCCCAGTTAACGAAAAAAATTCATTCCAGAAGCCTGCTCAAGTGCCATTACCAAACGAATTTACTTCCTTAAGAAATAATGTCACGTACGTTAGTCTATTTCAGACCCCCAAAAATACACTTCCACAAGCACTTACAATATTATACTTACATAATTATACGATTTCCGGGGTGTTCGTTAACCGGGGTCCACTGTATTCATATTCAACTTCAGATATTTTTAACTTACAGTGGGTTCATCGGAACATAACCCCATCTTCTTTTCTTGTTCTTATAATCATGACAATACTGAGCAGGTGTTAATCGACTAGTTTGGGTTGCATCCTTGGGATCAAAATTAACCTAATTTGGCCGAAATGCTCTGCATAACCAGGGACTTTGTATATAGTAGTACCAACAACGTACTCAACCACTGTCAATTTGGATTTAGGCCTAATAAAAATACAAATGATGCCATTATACATATGTTAGAAATCATTTACACCGCTCTTGAGAAAAAAGAAATCCCAGTGGGAATCTTCATTGATTTACGTAAAGCTTTTGATACAGTTGACCATGATCTGTTACACCTAAAATTATCACACTATGGTATAAGAGGGCACTCCCTCAATTACCTAAAATCATACCTTAGCAACAGAAACCAATATGTGTACACAAATGGAGCTAGCTCTACTGCACAAACTATTACAGTAGGTGTCCCACAGGGAAGTGTTCTTGGCCCACTTCTCTTTCTCATTTACATTAACGACCTACCAAATGCATCTCAACTACTCAAACCCATACTATTTGCAGATGACACTACATACGTTATCTCGCACCCAAGCCCAGACATACTAGCCAACACTGTAAATACTGAATTGCAGAAAATATCTACCTGGATGATGACCACCAAACTTACTCTCAATATTGATAAAACCTATTTTATCCAGTTTGGGAACAGAGCTACAAACGCACCACTTAACATAATGATAAATGGGTCCCCTATCACAAAACTCACAGAGGGAAAATTCTTAGGAATCCATCTTGACAGTGGCCTCAAATTTCAGACACACATACAACAAATTTCCAAGAAAGTCTCAAAGACCGTGGGAATACTATCCAAGATACGGTACTATGTTCCACAACCAGCTCTCCTTACCCTATATCACTCACTCATTTACCCCTACCTCACCTATGGAATCTGCGCATGGGGCTCTACATCAATAACTCATCTCAGACCACTAATAACACAACAAAAGGCAGCAGTTAGAATGATAACACATTCACACTCCAGACAACATACTCCACCAATATTAAAAAACCTAAACTTACTCACCATACAAGACATACTTTTTATTGTGCTTATTACATACATAGAACACTTTATGCAAATATTAACCCACCACTCAAACTTCTCCTTACCAATTTTAACAGGACACATGACCATAACACTAGACACAGATCACTCCTCGATGTTCCCCATGTCCATCTAAAACTATGTAAAAACTCAATGCATATAAAAGGCACGAAAATTTGGAATTCATTACCTGTCATTGCCAAAGAAACCCTGCCTGTACCCCAATTCAAAACGATGCTAAAAAACCACCTTCTCACCCAAACTTAAATGCTCAATATCAAACATTCCCAACAAAGTAGAATAATCACTTAAATGTGAAAACCTGATTAATCACTTAAATGTAAAAACCTGTTATGAATAATACATACTAAGCTAACTGTTTCTATAACATTTACATTATAATGACCACGTAAACTGTAACTGCAATGCAATTAATTGTTTTAAATTGTTATCTCACTCAATTAGTTGCATTGCTACAATTAATTGATATGTTCAACTTATATTCAAACTTTATAACTTAGATACACAATTATACTTATTTTATAAATTATCAACCATAATTTTTTACCATGTAGTCTACAATTAAATAGTCCTAAGAATGCCCGCAATGCACAGCATATTAGGGTTTTTTGGCATGTACATCTCATTAATACCTATGTATCATGTCTACCCAACTATGTATCATTGTACCATGTCTAAATAAAGTATTATTATTATTATTATGTCATTGATGTCAGCTAGGTCTGTATACCTTGTACAAGTACTTGTAGAAATAAAGATTATTATTATTATTATTATTATTAACTTTTACAAAGTGCCTGATGCTCGAAGAATTACAGCTGAACAGTGAATATAATAAGACATCTAGAATGTGTATTCTATGTTGCTTCTTTATGAACATATATTTGTAAGCTTGTGCTTTATATAGAGAAGAAAAAAATAAGAGAATGAATAGTGGATAACATGTATTCTAAGGATAATATATAACATCATTGTGAACATTTATTGAGTGAAGTCATCAGAAACAGGCAGTGGTAAATATTATTTGAAATGGTATTTCTTTATACAGTGAATGAAGAAAAGCTAAAGTTGAACATTTGAAAAGTGGGAAGAACATTTTACAAGTAATCACCGCCCTTCTTGACTCTACCTTTGTTATACTCTTCACTGTCGCTGGTCTCTGATCAGGGATATTACACCTTTTAGCACACCGTACCACACATCGCTGTATGACTCTTACGGGTTTAGTGCTTGGTTATGATTATAATAATAATTATACAAGTAAGAAATTAGCAGTGCTCACTGATACCGACATAGAAATATACATAGCAAATATTTACCCCAACACTTTACGTTTCTTCTTTTTTGGGTCACCCTGCCTCAGTGGGAGATGGCCCGTGATTAAAAAAATCACTAACAAATTACGTCTGACAATCAATAAAAATACAAAATCAAGAACAAGGTTTCAATAAAGTCAAAGTAACAAAGAAATGATCAGTATCTGGATCAACAGATGCTCCTTGCTTTACCATCGATGCTTCAGCTTATGATATTTCAACTTTATGATAGTGTGATAGTGATGTAACATTTATACTGTACAGTACTGTACATCTATTCCCCTCAAGAGAGGTTCCTTGATGCTGGTGAGGGGCTCTTGATCTAGGGAACTGGATCTGTGCTTCAGTTCCCTGAATGCCTTCCATCCGCCCCCCCCCAACAGGTGCTGTATAATCCCTACAAGCTTAGTGCTCCCCAATAATAATAATAATAATTGACAGGATAAACTTACATTTACAGCCTCTCCTCACTTAGCGACATACTCGTTTACCGACAACTCGCTTACAATGGGCTCTGACCAGTATGCATACCTAAATAATGTATATTAGAGCTGATTTCCTCTATTCTGTTTACTACAATATAGAGTACACTGCTGCCTAAACATTTAAAAATATACCAGAAATGTTATACATAAATGGTGCAAAGGTGAAATTAAAACAATATCAAAGCTGGTTGACACAAGCCCACTACCATTATACAGTGGTACCTCGAGTTACGATATTTTTTCGTTCGAGAATGCTGTTCAAGTGCCATTACCAAACGAATTTATCCCCATAAGGAATAATGTAAAATAGACTAGTCCTTTTACACCCCCAAAAATATACTTACAAAAGCATTTAAAAAAATAAACTTACATAAAAGGGCGATTTTGGGGACCATCGTAACTCGAGGTACCACTGTACATAGTATGCTACTCACTTAGCAACAAATTTGTTTATCGACATGGTCGTAGGAACGGAACTCCATCATTAAGTGAGGAGAGGCTGTATTTATTTACTTTTCAATACTCGTATTTAGTTACAGTAAGTATTTGTTTATTTATTTATTCAGTGACAGTAGTTAATTATTTATTTTTATCATATATTCATATTAAACTTACAATATTTTCAACTTACGATTGGTTCATCGGAATTAACCCCATTGTAAGTCAAGGAACACCTGATCCAGTCTGTGCAAGTGTGTGTATATGACTTGGAGTTATTATCCATGAATATACCTGTTACTTGTTTAATTACTTCCCCCTATGAGATTTTTATAGGCTTCAGACACCAATATGCTTATATGTAGCCATAATATAAAAATGCAAATTTTATCTTCAGAATTTTTAATAAAATATTAAAGTACTAAATCCTTATTAATCCAGGTATGACAGCAGATTACAATCCTCTGCTTAAAAGATGTGCTGAAGGAGATTAAAATGACAGGCAGGATTCTTCCTTTCTTGTATTTAATAACCAAACAAAGACTGGTTTCTTCTGTGGGTTGCATTGCCTTCACAAATGGCTCACAAGTTAAAGTAAAATGGCTCGCCCAAGCATTCACCGTCCTCCAAAGAAAAAAAAGTGACTTTTTTGCCATTCTGGTCATTTATCACTAAGGTAGGGTGACCCAACATTGGAAACACATTCACCATCATTCATATGGTTACCAACTTTACTGTGCAAACAGGCTAATATAATATTATAATTGTTTAGGTAAATTTAGCCATTTTAAATTACGTATGTAAATTTTAACAAACTTAGATTGCCATGTTGTCTTTAGTGCAAAATAAAAAATTGGCATACCCAGTATCAAACAATAGTCACAAATATATTCAACTGTTTTACCTTGGAGTGCAGGACAACACTTAAGGTAATCCTAGAAAAGTACAAAGGTGTTTGTGATTATCTTAATTTAAAAAAACAATTATGTTTTGACCTAACAAAATACTTGGCACCTTCACACAATGCTTTGACCTAGCTTTCCTATAAGGAAATCTTGGCCAAAATAAAAACCATTTACCTGTACAAATGCTCCTCGACTTACAATGGTTCAACTTGCAATATTTTGACTTTACAATGATGCAAAAACAAATACTTTGGAGATGAAACTTAAGATAATTACCCAACATGAAGACGGCAAGTCCGTAACTTGTATTTATTTAGCTACCTTTCGATACTGGTATTTAGATAGTAATTATTTGTTTTATTTATTCAGTGACCATAGTTATTTATTTTCATATTTATTTAGCATATCATATTCATATTCAACTCACGATATTTTCAACTTACAATGGGTTGATCGGACCGTAATCCCATCGTAAGTCGAGGAACGCCTGTACTTAAACAGATGAAAGGTATTAGTTACCACATTATGCAGACTTTAAAAAGCCATTCATCTTTCTCCTGAATTAGTGAAAGTTTCATTGATCTCACTCTCTGACTTCTCTCTACACAAGCTTCCCTCATCTTGCATGTCATCAACCATTCTTATGTGGCATTTGCTTCTTTTTCTTCCACCCTTCGCTTCTGAAGGTATTCTGATGTTTGTAACAGTTACTGGACCCATGACGGCAGAATCTTCCGACTTGTTGTCACTGTCAGAGTCGCTGTCACTTGCATAACCCAGCAAGGTACTTCCATGTTTCTCACTCTGAGAGTCCATCTCTCCTATGAGTATATTCTGCAGGAGTTTCCAAACACAATATGCATTATTAACATTTAACACATGGTAAAATTAAGAAAAAATATAATCAGGTTGAAGTTGAATTTCATCTTAAACTTAGATAATGAGTTAAAAGTGAAACATGAGGTTCTATAAGCTAATTTAAATTAATACTGCCTGCCTCCCTAATACAGTGGACCCCCGGATTTCGTCAATAATTCTTTCCAGAAGGCTGTTCGAGTGCCGTTACCGAACGAATTTGTTCCCATAAGGATGAATGTAAATTAGATTAGTTCGTTTCAGACCCCCAAAAATACACTTACAAAAGCACTTACAAAAATACACTTACATAATTGTTCGAGTTAGGAGCAGTACGAAATCTGGGGGTCCACCGTACTTACATATTAATACACTCCTTTCCTACACATGCATCAACACAACTACTTTGATACAGTAAATAAGAAAAAGAATACTGTTTATAAATTTATGGTAAAAGGACACAGATGCAACTAATGTGACATTTTATTGTGGCAATATTTCACTCTCCAGAAGCTTTGTCAAGCCATAATGGCTTGACAAAGGAAACTTACCATCTCTACAACATTACTGTCGTCTTCAGTATTTTCTATGTCCATGCTTTCTAATTTTTGCTTGGACTGGGTCAAGAGCTCTTTGGTAGACTCATGAAACTCAGGAAGGAATGCTTGTATCCGATCCAATAGGGGACTGCGAGCAACCTGGTGAAATATCAAATACATTATACATACACCTGTAAACTTCAACATGACCCATATACAGTCATCCCTTACTTTTCGCTTGTCCCAGTTTTCGCCGATTTTGGTTTTCGCTGACTTTTTTCAGGGAAAATTTGTCTTAGTTTTCGCCGATTGTTTTAGTTTTCGCCGACCGTATGGGACCTGTCCACCAGTGCCGCGCACATACAAAGGCCGTAGGCCCGCCACCCACGCACCTCCCACGCACATTGTCACGCAGTCTAGCATTGTTTACGCTTGAGTGAACATCATCCCAGGAGTTTATACAAAACATTTATTAACAATTCATTGTTTTTGGGCCTTGATTATTGTGTATGACTACTAAATAAGCTACCATGGGCCCAAAGAAAGCTCCTAGTGCCACTTCTTTGGTAAAGAAAGTGAGGAACACTGTAGAAATGAAGAAAGAAATAATAGAAAAATATGATAGTGAAAGTGAGAAACACGATGGAGTTTAAGAGTGTAGCAGGCATGCAGGGAGTGTAGCATGCATGCAGGGAGTATAGCATGCATGCAGGGAGTGTAGCAGGTATGCAGGGAGTGTAGCATGTATGCAGGGAGTGTAGCATGTATGCAGGGAGTGTTGCATGTATGCAGGGAGTGTTGCATGTATGCAGGAAGTGTTGCATGTATGCAGGGTGTAACAGGTATGCAGGGATTGTAGCATGTATGCAGGGAGTGTAACAGGTATGCAGGGAGTGTAACATGCATGCAGGGAGTGTAGCATGTATGCAGGGAGTGTAGCAGGTACGCAGGGAGTGTAGCAGGTATGCAGGGAGTGTAGCATGTATGCAGGGAGTGTAGCATGTATGCAGGGAGTGTAGCAGGTATGCAGGGAGTGTAGCATGTATGCAGGGAGTGTAGCATGTATGTAGGGAGTGTAGCATGTATGCAGGGAGTGTAGCAGGCAGGGAGGGAGTGTAGCAGGCATGGAGGGAGTGTAGCAGGCAGGGAGGGAGTGTAGCAGGCAGGGAGGGAGTGTAGTAGGCATGCAGGGAAGTGACCCCGGATAGGGACTTGATACCTAGAGTCCTTATGGAGGGGGATTCCCCTTCCAAAAATTAGGGTCTCGTCCCTCTCCCCTCTTCCCTCTCTCCCATCCAGCAACATCAGTCTTCAATAAAGGTAAGTGCCACATTCAGTTCATTCATTTGTGCATGTAAATCTATCTTTAAGGCCAAAAAATTTTTTTTTTCCAAACTTCTGGGTTTCTGGAACGGATTAATTGAATTTCCATTATTTCTTATGGGGAAAATAGTTTTGGTTTTAGCCGATCCATCTGGAACGGATTAAAATCGAAAACTGAGGGATGACTGTATGTACTGTAAATACAGGTGCTCCTCGACTTATGATGGTTCAACTTTATGGTGGTGCAAAAAGTAATTACTCTGGAGATAAAACTAATTACCCAAAATGAAGGCTGCAAGTCCATAACTTTTATTCATTTATTTATTTTTCAGTACTGGTAGTATTTAGTTAATTACAGTAATTATGTATTTAGTTTAGGGTGAGTAGGTGGTTTTTGAGAAGAGTCTTAAACTGATGTTCAGGCAAGGTTGTTTTAATATTTTCTGGTAATGAATTCCAGATTTTGGGGCCCTTTATGTGCATAGAGTTTTTACACAGGGTGATATGGACTCTGGGTACAGTGGACCCTCGCTATTCGAACACTCCAAAACTCACCCTTTTATGTAAGTTTATTATTGTAAGTGCTTTTATAAGTGTATTTTTGGGGGTCTGAAATGAACTAATCTAATTTACATCATTCCTTATGGGAATAAATTTGTTTGGTAACAGCACTTGAACAGCATTCTGGAATGAGAATGAGTTTTGGAGTGTTCGAATATCAAAAAGTGATCTGTGTCTTGTGTTATGGTCATGGGTCCTGTTAAAGTTGGTGAGGAGAATTTTGAGTGGAGGGTTTATATTTGAGTGTAGAGTTCTATGTATGTAGTAGGCACAAGAATAAGTGTGAATGTTCTTTACAGTGAGTAGTTTTAGACTTTCGAATATTGGTGGAGTATGCTGTCTAGAGTGGGAATTTGTTATCATTCTGACTGCTGCCTTTTGCTGGGTTATGAGTGGTCTAAGGTGATTTAATGTTGTTGATCCCCATGCACAAATTCCATAGGTGAGATAAGGGTAGATGAGTGAATGATACAGAGCAAGGAGAGCTGATTGAGGCACATAATAGCGTATCTTTGATAGTATGCCTACTGTCTTGAGATTTTTTTTGGAAATTAGTTTTGTGTGTGTTTGGAATTTGAGGCTACTGTCAAGGTGGATTCCTAGGAATTTTCCCTCCGAGTCTTGTGATGGGTGATCCATTTAACGTTATATTAAGTGGGACATTTGAAGCTCTGTTTCCAAACTGAATGAAATAGGTTTTGTCAGTATTGAGAGTAAGCTTATTAGTTTTCATCCAGGTAGATATTTTCTGTAATTCAGCATTTACAGTGTTGGCCAGTATGACTGGGTTTGAGTGAGAGAAGACATATGTAGTGTCATCTGCAAATAATATGAGTTTGAGTAATTGTGATGCATTCGGTAGGCCATTGATGTAAATGAGGAAGAGTAGTAGTCCCAGGACACTTCCTTGTGAGACACCGACTTTAATTTGTTGTGTGGAAGAGTTAGCTCCATTTGTGTACACATATTGGCTTCTATTACTAAGGTATGATTTTAGGTAGTTGAGTGAGTGCCCTCTTATACCATAGTGAGCTAATTTTGTGAGCAGTAAGTCATGGTCAACTGTATCAAAAGCTTTACGTAAATCAATGAAGATTCCCAGTGGGAATTCTTTCTTCTCAAGAGCGGTATATATAAGCTCTAGCATGTGTATAATAGCATCATTAGTGTTTTTGTTTGTCCTGAATCCAAACTGACAGGGGTTGAGTATGTTGTGTGAGATGAGGTAGGAATAGATCTGCCTATGAATTAATTTCTCAAAGATTTTAGAGAGCAGAGGTAAATTAGATATTGGTCTATAATTATTCAAGTCTGCTTGATCTCCTCCTTTGTGGATTGGGGTGACCCTCGCTATTTTGAAAATTGATGGGAAGGTAGAGGATTCAATGGATTTGTTGAAGAGTGCTGCAATAATTGGTGACAGTACCTGGGAAGCTTTTTTGTACATAAAAGGTGGTAAGCTATTTATGTCTCCTGCCTTATTTTTAAGGGTGTTGATGATGAGCGAGACTTCTATTGGGTTGGTTGGAACTAAGAATAGTGTATTTGGGTACGTGTTAGTGAGGTAGTCTGATGGACAGATGTTTGAGCTTGGGATCTTACTTGCTAGATTCCTTCCTATTGTGGAGAATCATTAAGTCTGGGCGAGAGTTTACAAGATACGTATGTTGATGGTCACTGCCATGCGTTCAGTCATATATAGTATTGAAAAGGTGACTTGAGTAATTCAATGCGGTGTCCCTGTCATATAAAAACAATTCCATTCATTGACTCCATTTTTACATCATACTAAACCCAATTTTATCACATTATATACATAGCCTAATAATGTACAGTACAATACTGTAGTTTTGTTTTCATTCTCATATTTATCAGAATTATATATGCATAAAATGTTGTGCATATGGACCCCAGAAAAAAATACCTCTAACTAGCCACTTTTCCCTAAATTCTTAATAAATGTACAGCACCTTATTTTTTATAGGCAAATATTTACTGTATTTAATTTTGACAAGCAATGCTCTCCCCTCACACACTGAGTGTCCATGGTTCAATCTTTGACATGGGTGGAAATACTATTGGGCATGTTACCTTACACTACTGTCACTGTTCACCTAGCAGTAAGTAGGTACCTGTGTGTTAGTGGACTGGTGTGGGTGGCAAGATTGAAGGACCACAATGGAAAAGACAGGCAGCACTTGATGATGTACTGATTTTTTTTTTTTTTTGGGTTATCCTGGGTGGGTAACTCTCCCCAGGTTAAAAATCTGAACAACTCTTATATTATTATTATAATTACTCATTAATGTTAAATACATAATCCATGTGGGTCAATCAGTGTGAGGACTGGTGCAAGTAACACATTACATGCAAATACTGTAACTATACCACCATTTTACTGTAGTACTGTTTACAATGACTAATGTACGAACCTTGAATATTTTTGGCTTGTTACTCAATTGTCCTTTTGGTGGTCGTTTTAGTAAAGATTCCACAAAGCTTCGAGAATCTGAAATACAAAATAGCCTTCAGCTCTAAATTGTGTAATATCTACCCACTCTTATAATCTTGGTTTTGTTACAAAAATGTAATTATCCTTGATAATTATAATTACAGAAATACTATGTAATTATAATTATCAAGGACCCCACTGGAAATAAGTTGCTTTGTCTGACTTACACTATGTATGCTAATTAATAATAATAATTATAATAATCCTAGGTAGTAGGTTGGTAGACAGCAACCACCCAAGGAGGTACTACCGTCTTGCCAAATGAGTGTAAAACGGAAGCCTGTAATTGTTTTACATGATGGTAGGATTGCTGGTGTCTTTTTTCTGTCTCATAAACATGCAAGATTTCAGGCATGTCTTGTTACTTCTACTTACACTTAGGTCACATTACACATTCATGTACAAGCATATATATACACACCCCTCTGGGTTTTCTTCTATTTTCTTACTAGTTCTTGTTCTTATTTCCTCTTATCTCCATGGGGAAGTGGAACAGAATTCTTCCTCCGTAAGCCATGCGTGTCGTAAGAGTCGACTAAAATGCCGGGAGCAAGGGGCTAGTAACCCCTTCTCCTGTATACATTACTAAAGTTAAAAAGAGAAACTTTTGTTTTTCTCTTTGGGCCACCCCGCCTTGGTAGGAAGCGGCCGATTTGTTGAAAGAAGAAAAAATTATAATAATCTTTATTTCTACAAATACTTGTACAGCGTATACAGACCATAGATGACATCAGTGACATACTACAGTGGTACCCTGGCTTTCATACAGCTCCCAACTTGAACAATTATGTAAGTGTATTTTTGTAAGTGCTTTTGTAAGTGTATTTTTGGGGGTCTGAAATGGACTAATCTAATTTACCTTCATCCTTATTGAACAAATTCGTTCAGTAATGGCACTCGAACAGCCTTCTGGAACGAATTATTGATGAAATCCGGGGTACCACTGTATATAGTAAGCCCCTGGTTATGCAGAGCATTTTGGGCAAATTAGGTTCATTTTGTCCCCAGGATGCAACCAACACCCAGGTACTTACTTACTGCTAGGTGAACAGGGACACCAGGTATCTTAAGGAAACACGTCCTAATGTTTCCACCCGTACCGGGAAACAAACCATGGACCTCAATGTGTGAGCTGAGTGTGCTACCAATTGAGGTATGAGACACCTAACAGTATGTACATAAATTTATTAATATACACACAAAATATGTGTACAATATACATATGGAATGAATTATTATTATTAATATTATTATTATTATTATTATTATTATTATACATTAGGTTATGTAAGTCAGGTCAGTTTCTGTTAGGTTGGGTTAAATTAAATTGGATTTGATTGAGTTAACAATTTTTTTTACATTTCCACAAATAAAAACTACAGTGGAACCTCGGTTTTTGTATGCCCCAGTTTTCGTAGGATTCGGTTTTCAGCGACTTTTTCATCGAAATTTTGTCCCAGTTTTCATACATACGCTCGGTTTTCATAGTTGAAAATGGTCCGTACCAAACGCGTCCGCGTAACTCGGCCACTCAAGCGCCCACACTAAGCATCCCGTGTGTTCGTGACTCAGTCTGCCTTTGTTTCTCGTTGAGTGAGCATCACCCCATGCTTTCATCCGAAACATTTCGTAATAATCCATTGTGTTTTGTGCTTATTTATTGAGTGTGACTTCTAAATAAGCCACCATGGGGCTGCAGCTGAGGAAATTGCCTCTGAGGAGGAGGAAGAGAGAGGGGAGAATGTG
This sequence comes from Cherax destructor, assembly GCA_009830355.1. NCBI lineage: Eukaryota > Metazoa > Arthropoda > Malacostraca > Decapoda > Parastacidae > Cherax > Cherax destructor. The sequence continues at coordinate 16,675 of WNWK01013961.1, forward strand.
CCTTCTTCAGTGATTAAGGACATGTGTGCAAAGTGGAGTGAGTTGCCAAGTTTTGTGGAGAAATATCACCCTAACAAAGCTGTTGCAAGCCGTGTCTGCAACATGTTCAATGACAATGCCTTGCCCCATTTTGGGCAAATCTTAGAGATGCCAGAAACAAACCTCTCTGGACAGATTTTTTGTGCGACAGGGGTACAGTGACTCTCAAGCTGGTCTTAGTGCCAGTAAAAGACAAAGAAGGGAAGTAACCCCGGATAGGGCCTTGATACCTGAAGTCCTTATGGAAGGAGATTCCCCTTCCAAACAATAACCTCTCCTCCTCCCTCTCCCCTCCTAGCCATCTTCCATATGCCAACAAGAGTCTTCAATAAAGGTAAAAGTGATGTCAAATGTTCATTTATCCATTTCATTAGTCATTTATATTTATTTCTCATTGTTTTCTGTATGTAAAACTATAGTTATTCTCTATAAAATGTATTTTTTGTTAATATTTTTGGGTGTCTGGAATGGATTAATTAGATTTACATTATTTCTTATGGGAAATATTTCTTCAGTTTTCGTACAATTCGGTTTTCGTCAGACTTTTTAGAACGGATTAATCACGAAAACCGAGGTTCAACTGTATCTCAAATTCACATCACATCAATTTCCGATGAGTCTGCTTACAAAATAATGTCAATATTATAATAACAGTGTAGAATATCGACGAGATGAGAAACTAGACAGGTGCTTCACCTGGGTATGTTTATTTGAAGAAGCTTTACCAACCAGTCACTTTAACTCAATACAGAGATAACTATACACAGAAGACAGTGGAAGATGATCAGTCCCTCAGCCTGATAGCCAGTGTTCAATACCTAATAATAATATTATTTTTATTTACTACAAGTACATGTACATGGTCTACAGGCCTAGCTGACATCAATGACATACTACTATATAGAAAGCCCCTTGTTACCTGGAGTCTACCTGGAGAGAATTCCAGGGGTCAACGCCCCCGCGGCCCGGTCCGTGACCAGGCCTCTTGTTGGACCAGAGCCTGATCAACCAGGCTGTTACTGCTGGCCGCACGCAGTCCAACGTACGAACCACAGCCCGGCTGATCAGGTACCGACTTGAGGTGCCTGTCCAGTGCCTGCTTGAAGACAGCCAGGGGCTTGTTGGTAATCCCCCTGATGTATGCTGGGAGGCAGTTGAACAATCTTGGGCCCCTCACACTTATTGTGTTGTCCCTCAACGTGCTAGTGGCACCCCTGCTCTTCATTGGGGGAATGTTACATCGCCTGCCGAGTCTTTTGCTTTCGTAGGGAGTGATTTTTGTGTGCAAGTTTGGTACTAAGCCCTCGAGAATTTTCCATGTGTATATAATAATGTATCTCTCCCGCCTGCGTTCTAGAGAGTACAGGTTTAGGAACTTCAAGCGTTCCCAGTAGTTGAGGTGGTTTATCGCACTTATGCGTGCCGTGAAGGTTCTCTGCACATTTTCAAGGTCAGCAATTTCACCCGCCTTGAAAGGTGCAGTTAGTGTGCAGCAATATTCCAGCCTAGATAGAACAAGCGATCTGTAAAGTGTCAACATGGGCTTGGCATCCCTGGTTTTGAAGGTTCTCATTATCCATCCTGTCATTTTTCGAGCAGATGCAATTGCTACATTGTTATGGTCCTTGAAGGTGAGATCCTCTGACATGAACACTCCCAGGTCTTTGACATTAGTTTTTCGCTCTATTGTGTGGTTGGAATTAGTTTTGTACTCCGAGCATTTCAGGCAAATTAGGTCAGTTTTGTCCCAGGATGTGACCGACACCAGTTGACTAACACCCAGGTACCCATTTTACTGATGACAACTGGTGTAAGGAAACACGTCCAATGTTTCCATACCTTCGCCGGGAATCGAACCCGGACCCTCACCGTGTGAAGCGAGAGCTTTTGCCACCAGGCCACGGTGCTCGTGGCTTGGTTGAGAGCATCCTCAGCTCACACACTGTGGGTCCAGGGATCAATCCTGGCACGGGTGAAACGTTGTGCATGTTTCCTTACACCTGCTGTCCCTGTGAAGATTTGTTTGGATTTTTAACTCTCCACTCAGGATAACCCAAGAAAAGCGGTGCATCATTGAGAACTGTTTATCTTATTTCCATTGGGGTCCTTCAATCTTGTCCCCCAGGATGCCACCCACACCAGTCGACTAACACCCAGGTACCTACTTGCTTGCTAGGTGAACAGGGACAGCACGGGTAAGGTAAGATGCCCAACATTCCCACCCATGTTGGGATTGAACCTGGACACCCAGTGTGAGGCGAGAGCATTGTCAACCGAGCCATGGGACACCTAGCAGGTACCTGTGTTAGTGGACTGTTGTGGGTTGCATCCTGGGGACAAAATTAACCTAATTGCACAAAATGCTCTACATAAGGGGCTTTCTATATGAAGATTGAGACACTTATGCAACATATGGGAATCTTTATTGAAGAAACGTTTTGTCACACAGTGGCTTCATCAGTCCATTACAAAGCAGAAAGGTATAAGGAGAGGAAAAGTTTGAGGTAATCAGTCCCTCAGCCTGGAAACGATGTGTTCAGTCCATTACTTTTTTAGGAAGTACAGCATAGGGCCAGAGAAGTGGGTTATATACTGAAGTCAGGTGAGTTGAAGCAGGAGGAGGCGGGATCACAGTGGAACCATCCACTAGATTAAGTAGGTCTTCGTCCAAAGGTTGGACAAGTGCTGAAGAATTCTTATGTTGCATAAGTGTCTCAATCTTCAATTCTAAAAAATCTAATCAATCTTCAAATTGTCGGTTTTCAAAACCATTTGTAAAGTAAAAGTAAAGTAAATTTTATTTCATTGCAATTTTACATAGATATTGGTAGTTACAATTATAAACTGAAGTGCAAGGAGAACCACTGACATGCCATTGTGAAGTGCAAGGAGAGCCACTGACATGCCATGGTGAAGTGCAAGGAGAGCCACTGACATGCCATGGTGAAGTGCAAGGAGAGCCACTGACATGCCATGGTGAAGTGCAAGGAGAGCCACTGACATGCCATGGTGAAGTGCAAGGAGAGCCACTGACATGCCATGGTGAAGTGCAAGGAGAGCCACTGACATGCCATGGTGAAGTACAAGGAGAGCCACTGACATGCCATGGCATTAGGGGCAGCTTAATATAATGACTTATAGACTATGTACATAATATTAGAGAAATTGATTGAGATTTTTCTAGTTATATATTTGATTTCAAATTACAATATGATGATATTACACTGTTAAAATTACATTATGATGATATTACCTTGTAACGACTTTCTATATATTATGTTACTGATGTCAGCTATGGTCTGTATAGTTGTATTATGTACTTGTAGAAATAATAATTATATTATTATTATTAAAGATATTAAACATGGTCTACCTGGCTAAGGGACTGACTGCCTCATCATTTCTCTAATGAAATATTCAGCGAAACTTTTTTAAAATAAATACCTAGGTGTTGCACGTGTTTAATTCCTCCACAGCGCTAAACCTACAAGGGTCACACAGCAGGGCAGGGAAGGATGCAAGGGTATTGGGTAGCAAGCAATAATAAACATGGACCCCCCACCCCAAGACCTGACATAATAATATTGTTGAGAGAACTGACCACCATCACCAGTGACTGAGAGCAGCTCCCTGGATGTCCTGGTCGCTGCTCCACTTGTATTCTTCTCCTCCATTATCATCAGCAGCCACACGTCCACTGCAACACCTCACTGACTGTTAAAGGCCACTTTGGTCTCCCACCTCACTGACTGTTAAAGGCCACTTTGGTCTCCCACCTCACTGACTCACACTTGATTATCCTGTATAGCAAGTAAGTAAATAAGTAAGTTTATTTAGGTGCAGGTACACATAAGTACAATTATCATACATAGCAACATATGTGTAAATTACCCACCAGGATAACCCAAAAAAGTCAGACAGTGGACTTATTTCCACTAGCATGCGGTGCATTTCACTATACAAATACCAATAATATATTTATTTTCTGCAGTATATAGGTAATGTAATATACATGTAATAAAATATTAAGTATAAAAGAAAGTCAGCCTGGAGAAGAGTTCAGCTTCGTGGAGATGAAACTTCTCCAGGAGGCTGAGGGACTGACCACCTCGAATACTTTTTCTCCAAGGTTAATGGACTGATTAGTGATTACATCATGTTGATTTCACTACTACACCTGCTGCCTCCGTATTTGATTGAAGAATCCTCCTGTGTAGGCGAAACGTTTCAAAAATAAAGATACCCAACTATTTCATATATCTTAATTATCAACTTGTCGGTATTTTATACTATTTTCAGCATTCCAAGGTGTCAGTGACTTACAACCCAACAAGAAGTACTTTATTGAGGTACAGTGACATATAAGTACTGGGGTTTGATGCTGCAGACTGTCAGGGTATCCTGGCCAGCACCTTCACCATCTTGCTAGACTCAGCACTGACCCTGCCTCCGGGGACATATAGTAACCTTGCTGACCCCAGGGAGCACTGACCCTGTCACCGGGGACATATAGTAAGTACCGCCACCAGCCAAATAAGAACATAAGAAAGAAGGAACGCTGCAGCAGGCCTGCTGGCCCAAGCGAGGCAGGTCCAATTCTCCTACCGGCTTGAGCCAACGCCTTAACCTAGTCAGGTCAGGTCATGTTCACTTAAAGAAGGAGCACGGCATCTGACCTAGTAGCACAAGCTAGTCAGGTCAAACTCTCACCCACCCACACCCACTCATGTATTTATCTAACCTATTTTTAAAACTACACAACGTCCCAGCCCCTATAACGGTACTCGGGAGTTTGTTCCACTCATCCACAGCTCTATTACCAAACCAGTGCTTTCCTATATCCTTCCTGAATCTGAATTTTTCCAGCTTAAAACCATTGATGCGAGTCCTGTGGAGGCTAGATATTTTTAGCACGCTATTTACATCCCCTTTATTCATTCCTATTTTCCATTCATACACCTCAATCATATCCCCCCTAATTCTACGTCTTTCTAGAGAGTTCAGATTCAGGGCCCTCAGTCTATCCTCATAGGCAAGATTTCTGATACATGGGATCAACTTTGTCATCCTCCTTTGTACGTTTTCCAGTGCATTTATATCCATTCTGTAAGACGGTGACCAGAACTGTGCAGCATAAACTAAATGAGGCCTAACCAAAGATATATAGAGTTGAAGACCAACCTGAAGACTTATACACACAACCCGCACATATAAAAAAGAGAGGAGCTTACGACGACGTTTCGGTCCGACTTCTATTTTTTATACTTCTTGATATGAAGCCAAGGATTCTGTTCGCTTTATTGCGAACACTTATGCACTGTTGCCTTGGTTTCAGATTACTGCTAACCGGAACTCTTAAATCCTTTTCGCAATCAGTAAAACTAAGATCTACATTATTTAGTTTATATGTGGTATGGTTATTTTCCTGTCCAACATTTAGAACTTTGCATTTGTCTATATTAAACTGCATCTGCCACTTCTCGGACCACTGCATCAGTCTTCAAATCATCCTGGAGTGCTCTAATGTCTTCATTAGAATGAATTGGACGGCCTATATTGGTGTCATCAGCTGGAAGGCAGAGCTCGATGTCGTGTAAGATGTCAGTGGCCTTAGAGACCACAAGAAGAAGATGAAGAATGTAAATGAATGGTTCAGAGAACCGACAAGTTGATAAATTAGACACATATGTGTCTAATTTATCAAGATGAAGAATAAACCACAAAATGAATAAACCCCAAGAAGAAGCAGAAGAATAAACCCCAAGAAGAAGCAGAAGAATAAACCCCAAGAAGAAGAAGAAACAGAATAAACCCCATCAAGAAGAATAAACCCCTAGAAGAAGAAGAAACCCCAACAACAAGAATAAACTTCAAGAAAACCCCAAGAAGAAGAAGAAGAAGAAGCAGAATAAACCCCAAGAAGAAGAAGCAGAATATATCCCAACAAGAAGAATAGACACCAAGAAGAAAAAGCAGAATAAACGCCAACAAGAAGACTCACGAAATCGTAATGACACGATTGCAAACAAACCATACCACGGGTTCGAACCCCACCCGTGGTATGGTTTGCCAACAAGAAGTTTATTCAGGTATACACAAATACATAGATTATCATACATAGCAGCATATGCGTTGAAGATTGAGACACTTATGCAACATATGGGAATCTTTATTAAGGAAACGTTTCGCCACACAGTGACTTCATCAGTCCAATACAAAGATACACACACAACCCGCACATACTTCGGAGAAACTGGCCGATCTCTTTCTGACAGACTCAGGGAGCACAAAAATAGTGTTAGGCTTGCCGACACTAATAATGCTCTTTTCTGTCATGTCAGAGATCACAGTCATCCCATTGATTGGTCTTCTGCTAAAACTGTCTACCCTACGTCTAACTTTCATAGTCGCCGCCTGGTTGAATCCTCCCTTATACACAACTTTCCCTGTATGAATCTTAGCCCTGGCTTTGTCTCTGTTGATGCTTTCCTCTCTCATTACATTGTTAAATGCTCTAAACTTCAGAACACCCGTGACTTAACCTGATTCCTTCCCTGTCTTATCTTCCCCCTTCTCCTTTTTTCTCCTTGGGTTTTCCTTTCTTTCTGTTCTTTCTTTTGCCTTGTATTTTCCTTCATTTTTTCGCTTTTCTTCCCTCTCGTACCCCCCTTGCGGGCCGCTAGCCTCATAGCAGTGCTCCTTCCCATATGACTGTCTACTCTACTACCTTTACTACTACCTTTACTACTACCACTACTACCACTACTCCTACATTTCCCCACTCTCTTGTACCCTCCCCTGTCTGCCTGCCTATAAATACCCTTCCTCTGTCTCTGTGTGTTAGTGTGACTTTGTAAATGGTCCAAGTCGGGCCGAAACGTCGTCGTAAGCTCCTCTCTTTTATATGTGCGGGTTGTGTGTGTATTGTTCCAGTCACGGTATTGTGCCTTTTTTGTTATCAATACAAAGATTCCCATATGTTGCATAAGTGTCTCAATCAAGTATCTTTGGCAGGTTAAATCACCACCACCAGATGTAGACCAAACAAAATGTAAACTTTGCCAGTTGGATTATTGTCACACCCTGCGTCATTATGTACTGGAGTGCGTCACATCCTGCGTCATTATGTACTGGAGTGCGTCACACCCTGCGTCATTATGTACTGGAGTGCGATAAAATTAATGAATTCAGAGACAACTCACTCAGAAATGTTCAAGATATGTCAAAGTATTTTATCCACAGTGGTATATTACAGACCATTCTGGAAAAATACCCTGACTTTGCTCCCTGTAAATAAAGCATTGCCACGTGTGTGTGTGTGTGTATGTATATATGTGTGTGTATGTGTATGTGTGTATGTATATTCATGTATGTGTGTGTGTGTATATGTATGTTTATATGTATATGTGTGTGTGTGACCCAACAATTAAAATTTGCACTAATAACTCATTACAGTTGTGGTTGGGTGTAGACTAATAGATTGCTCATTGCTTTATAATTTGTTCATGATTGCAACCATGTACAGACGTAAGTAAATTTACTTACATGATTCATTACCTTGTAACTAGTGAATTCATTACCATTGTACCTTGTTCAGCTATCAAAACTTTGGGGCCCAGTCTCTGGACCCTATATATACCTCTGTAATCTGCAAATACCTTTGTAACTTGTCATGATTGTGACCATCTGAGTTCATTACCTTTGTAACTTGCTCAGCTATCAAACTTTGAGGTCCAGTCCCTGGACCCATTATGTACCTCTGTAATCTTTTGACTACCACCCACAGGATGGGTATGGGGTGCATAATAAAGATATCAAACTAATTAACTCTTCAACTTGTTGGTTTTCAAAACCATTTCACACAGCATATGCGTAGAGAACCTAGGATAACCCAAGAAGAAGACGTCTATGACCCTGTAAAACCCAACAAAAGAAGAGCTGTCAGTGCCCTATAGACCCCCACAAGAAAAGAAGAAGAGCTGTCAATGGCCCTATAAACCTTCAACAAGAAGCAGCAGAAGACACATAAGCAAGTTTAATTAGGTACAGATACACATAAGTACAATTATCAAACAGTTTAACATACGTGTAAATTATCCACCAGGAAAACACATAAAAAAAGGTCAGATTAAGTGAGTTATTTCCATTGATGATTCGTGTAACAGCATTTATGTGTTTTGTGGGTTTAGCGCTTGGTTTTCATTATAATAATAATGTATTTATATGAACCTGTACCTAAATAAGCTTACATACTATATTTTACTTACTTTACCCACTTTAATTACCTACTGTACTTACTTTCCCTTACTTATTAAATTACCCAGGATAACCCCCCAAAAAGAGGTCAGAGAGTGACTTATTTCCATTGATAATTATAATTTGTATAACTGTATATATGTTCCCGTACCTAAATAAACTTACTTTACTTACTTATCAATAATGTTAGTGCTACTTTACTTATCACTAATGTTAGTGCTACTTATCAATAATGTTAGTGCTACTTTACTTGCTTATCAATAATGTTAGTGCTACTTTACTTATCACTAATGTTAGTGCTGATAAATGGTTTTGAAAACCGACGAGTTGAAGATTGAGACACTTATGCAACATATGGGAATCTTTATTAAGGAAATGTTTTGCCACACAGTGGCTTCATCAGTCCATACAAAGCAGAAAGGTGTGGAGAGAGGAGTTTGAGGTAATCAGTCACTAGGCCTGGAGTAGATGTGTTCAGTCCATCAATCTTGTATAAAGTACAGCATAGAGCGTAGAAGTGGCTTATATACTGTTGTCAGGTGAGACGAAGCAGGAGGAGGCTTATATACTGACAACAGTATATAAGCCACTTCTACGCTCTATGCTGTACTTTATACAAGATTGATGGACTGAACACATCGACTCCAAGCCGAGGGACTGATTACCTCAAGCTCCTCCTCTCCTTACACCTTTCTGCTTTGTATTGGACTGATGAAGCCACTGTGTGGCGAAACATTTCCTTAATAAAGATTCCCATATGTTGCATAAGTGTCTCAATCTTCAATGTTAGTGCTACTTCACTTATCAATAATGTTAGTGCTACTTTACTACTTAACTTATCAATAATGTTAGTGCTACCTTACTTCACTTATCATTAATGTTAGTGCTACTTTACTTCACTTATCATTAATGTTAGTGCTACTTTACTTATCAATAATATTAGTGCTACTTTACTTATCAATAATGTTAGTACTACTTTACTTAACTTATCAATAATGTTAGTGCTACAAGAAGTCGCATTCCTGCTCGGTCACTTACTTATAAAACTGGTTTATACTAAGAGTGACCTTGACATGATCAGACAACATCTACATCTTTATTGCTGTATACCAGGTGTACCAGGTATAGCTGGTGTAGGAGGTGTTTAAGGCAAGACTACTACTGTAGGCACAGAAATAAGTGGTCAGGCCTCGAACACCTTATTACCTCCCATTCCCCATGTGCTGTAAGTTTATTTATGTACAATTACATGCATTTTTAGTAACTTTGGCCTTTTTTGGGTTATCCTGGTATGTAATCTTCACATATACATTACTTCTTCTTCTTTCTTTCAACACGTTGGCCGTTTCCCACCGAGGCAGGGTGGCCCAAAAGGAAAAACGAAAGTTTCTCTTTTTATATTTAGTAATATACATATACAGGAGAAGTGGTTACTAGCCCCTTGCTCCCGGCATTTTAGTCGCCTCTTACGACACGCATGGCTTACGGAGGAAGAATTCTGTTCCACTTCCCCATGTATGATAATTTATGTAACTGTATTTATGTGTACCTGTACCTAAATAAACTTACCTAAACAATAATTCTGCATAATAGCATATGTAAATTACCCATGATAGCCCAGAAGAAGGTCGAACACGTTTGCCTTTTTTTTAAAAGGCAAACACGTTTGCCCTTTTTTTTTTTTTTTTAAACAAACTTGAAGATTGGTTTTTAGCTTGAAAATTGTAATAGTGGTTGTTTGGTTGTCACACAGAGGCTCATGGTCACCGAGGATACAGTAGCCGCACCAAAGGTCAAGATGATGAAAGTTAAGAAGAACAAAATGAAGAAAGCTAAGAAGAAGCTGAAGAAAGGATTAGAGGTTAGTATGTACGTGTGTTCGCTTCACGGTGTGTGCCCTGAGGCTGGTGGAGAGCTCTTGATCCATGGAACTGGAGCTACATTTTCTAGACTGAACCTCCCCAGGTCCTGTAGGCTACAGTAGTTTATTATTTTTGGAAAAATAGACATAAATGCAGTCGTTTATTGACTAAGTTTCACCCACACAGTGGACTTTATCAAGTAACAAACATTGTTTGTGACGATAAAAGTTTATTGTGTGGGCAAAATGTAGTCAATAAAGGATCGCATTATACTTCATTTGTGTCTGTTTTTCCATCATGTCAGTATTTTATACCATTTATCTACAGTTTATTACTGTTCCCATGAAAAATAATAAAAATATATACATGATTTATTTTTTATGCACTTTTGCATAAAAATGCTGTACATATTATTAATTTTGTATTATTGGGTTGGGTTGTATTATATATATATATATATATATATATATATATATATATAATGACAACCATATATATATATATATATATATATATATTTATATATATATATATATATATATATATATATATATATATATATATATATATATATATAATGAATATCATATATATATATATATATATATATATATATATGGGTTGTCATTATATATATATATATATATATATATATATATGGGTTGTCAATTATATATATATATATATATATATATATATATATATTATATATATATATATATATATATATATATATATATATATATATATATATATATATATATATATATTATATATATATATATATATATATATATATATATATATATATATATATATATATATATATATATATATATATATATATATATATATATATATATATATATATATATATATATATATATATATATATATATATATATATATATATATATATATATATATATATATATATATATATATATATATATATATATATATATATATATATATATATATATATATATATATATATATTATATATATATATATATATATATATATATATATATATATATATATATATATATATATATATATATATATATATATATATATATCAAGTGGGTACCACTGTATATAGTATGTATGTTAGTGATGTCAGCTGGGTCTGTGCTTGTCTTGACTGTTTTAGCTTGATTCTGGCAGTTGATTCTGGCAAGCACAGTGTTAATATCCAGAGCTCTAAAAGCAATAACAAGACTCTTGTCCACATAGCATAGACTTGTAATATTGCTGGTGAAGATGGTAGGATGTGCTCACTTTCTATATGCTCCATATATAGGCTAGGCAGAACAGTGCAAATGGGGTAGCCCATGGCTAACCTTAATCACTGTCTAAAGTTGTTCTCCCCAAAGCTGAAACAGCTGTAATTATCACATAGCTCAGTAAGGTCAACAAAGTCACTGCTGGGCACCAAAGAATACAAAGTTATCACTAAGATTATTGTGAAGTAGCATGACTGTTTGTGCGCTTGATATCTTAGTAAAGAGGTGGTATCACTGAAGCTGGTGTTGACATCTTTAACTAGAATAATGAGGTCCCTTTGTGTAATTTGAAATGAGACCGGCCTATGATCTCCAGGAGCTTGGAGAGGTGTTTTGCAAATAACTTGTGAGACCGTGTGGACTGCTACTACCTGCTCAAAATGCACCACATGCTAGTGACTTTCTTTTGTGCTTAACAATACATGTATTTTATTATACGTACGTATGTAAACTACATTACCTGTATACTGCAGAAAGTAAATAAATTTATTATTATCCCTGAAGTGATTGCTCTGAGAGGGATATTGTTTTTATGGGTTTTGGGTAACCCATAAAGTTTGGCAGGTCTGGGGAAGGAATTGCATACATTAATTTCTTTCCTTGCTAAGTCCTCTGGAGTATGCTGAGGGACTGGCTGAGGAAGTTCCCAAGTGTTCAGTGGCCCTGTGCTACATCTGTTTTGACATCAGTTCATAGACATTACTGTCTTCTAGTAGGTTGTGAATCTTGCAATTGTAATCTTTCATGTTTAGGATAACTACCCCATCTCCTCTGTCAGCAGTAGTTACAGGTCTACTGTCATCATTAGTGAGGTTCCTGAGTGCATTGAGGTAGTGCAGTGGATTGATTTGTTTAGGGGACTCTCACAGCTGCCATGATGATACCCAATATAAATCTTTTCTGATAATATGGCTGCTATCTCTTTGCCACCCATCAAGAATTTACTTTGAGAGACCAGCTACAACTGTCGAGATCAGCATAGGTGTGTTCTGTATATTATCCCATGCAGAAGATGCGATAAGATATATGTTGGTGAGACAGCCAGGAGCTTGAACCAGTGCCTTGGTGAACACAAATACATATGCAGTAAAGATATTTTGAATAAAATTTGCATGAAACTCAAGAATTCACAAGGTCACTTGGTGAGATGGAATGATACCAGCTTAGTTGTGAAGGAGGACAACCTGTAGAAATTTTGCTGTCTTGAGGCTGCTCTGTTTGCAGTTTTACGTATCCCAAAACCAGGCTACTTTAGCATCTAAGGAGTACTTGACAAGTTGGTTATACCCCACAAAATATAACAAATACATACGCCTCTTCATTAGCATATGAAACTTATAAATGAATACGTCTCCCTTGGTTTACGAAGAATTTTAAGTCTCACATTACAAGTGTTTTATGTTCTCTGTTTGGGATTGAAAAAATCCAAGTGAGTGAAACATCTCTTAATTAAATGTTCTAAATATTGCATTTGTGTCTTTATTCCACAATGCTAATTTTACCATTTTTTAAAAGTAAACATATGTATTGGTTAAATTTATATACGTATATTGTTGTGAGTTACACTTTAATTTTCAGAATGTAGGCTCAGAGAGTGAGGGAAACACCTTGGATCTGAGTCTGAAGCTATATCCCCTATCTCACTATGTGTCAGACCAAGAGGAACTTGTCAATCACATGTTCACAACGATTCGAGGATCCAAGCTGGAGGCGATGCTTCCACCGATACTCAGGGTTGGTGAAGGCAATAGGCTTTTGTCATGTTGCCAAAAGTGCAGCATATATCTTGGTATAGTTTAGCTGATTCTTTGCACACAATCACTCACATGTTGAGTGGGGGTACTGTAACCCTTGAACAGAGCAAGGACAATGTTGTTTATCACCACAATCACCTTAGCTGCTACCACAAGTATCATCTCTGCTACCATAGCCACTACCATGTACATCATAGCTACCATAACCATCATTACTACCATAGCTCTCAGTACCACCAGCTATACAATGATAATCTTTGCTATTACTGTAGCTCTCAGTACCACCAGCTATACCATGATAATCTTTGCTACTACCATAGCTCTCAGTACCACCAGCTACACCATGATAATTCTTGCTACTACCATATCCACAAGCACCACAATCATTATAATAATAATATAATAATAATATTTTTATTTGGACATGATACAAAGAATTACATTTGGTTATTGAGATTACATGAGGTGTACATGCCAAAAGCCCCTAGTATGCAGGGCATTTTGGGCAGACTTAAAATTAACTTAAAACTAAATTGTAAGAATTTTTGTAGATAGTATACAATGAGTAAAGGTGAGTATTTAAGCTATGAAATTTGAACATAGTTTAGACATGACATTTTTTAAACATAGTTTTGTACTTTTGTCTTCATTATAAAATTAATTAAATCAGATTAAACAAATTAAAGCAATAATAATAATAAAATAATAAAAAGTTATGGTTGATAATTTATAAAATAAGTAAAGTTGCATATCTAAGTTATAAAGTTTGAATATAAGTTGAACATATCAATTAATTGTAGCAAGTTATTGTAGCAATGCAACTAATTGAGTGAGATAACAATTTAAAACAATTAATTGCATTGCAGTTAGTTTACGTGGTCATTATAATGTAAGTGTTGTGGAATAATTAGCTAAGTATGTATTATTCATAACAGGTTTTACATTCATTCGTCATTCATACATTACATTGAATTGATTAGTCAGGTTTTACGTTAAGTGATTATTCTACTTTGCTGGGAATGTTTGATATGGAGCAATTAGCTTTGGGTGAGAAGGTGGTTTTTTAGCATCGTTTTGAATTGGGGTACAGGTAGGGTTTCTTTGGCAATGATAGGTAATGAATTCCAAATTTTCGTGCCTTTTATATGCATTGAGTTTTTACATAGTGTTAGGTGGACACGGGAACATCGAGGAGTGATCTGTGTCTAGTGTTATGGTCATGTGTCCTGTTAAAATTAGTAAGGAGAAGTTTGAGTGGTGGGTTAATATTTGCATAGAGTGTTCTATGTATGTAATAGGCACAGTAAAAGTATGGATGTCTTGTATGGTGAGTAAGTTTAGGTTTTTGAATATTGGTAGAGTATGTTGCCTGGAGTGAGAATTTATCATTCTAACTGCTGCCTTTTGTTGAGTTATTAGTGGTCTGAGATGAGTTATTGATGTAGAGCCCCATGCGCAGATTCCATAGGTGAGGTAGGGGTAAATGAGCGAGTGATATAGGGTAAGGAGAGCTGGTTGTGGAACATAGTACCGTATCTTGGATAGTATTCCCACGGTCTTTGAGACTTTCTTGGAGATTTGTTGTATATGTGTCTGAAATTTGAGGCCACTGTCAAGATGGATTCCTAAGAATTTTCCTCTGTGAGTTTTGCGATAGGGGACCCGTTTATCGTTATGTTAAGTGGTGCGTTTGTAGCTCTGTTCCCAAACTGGATAAAATAGGTTTTATCAATATTGAGAGTAAGTTTGTTGGTCATCATCCAGGTAGATATTTTCTGCAATTCAGTATTTGCAGTGTTGGCTAGTGTGTCTGGGCTTGGGTGAGAGATAACGTATGTAGTGTCATCTGCAAAAAGTATGGGTTTGAGTAGTTGAGATGCATTTGGTAGGTCGTTAATGTAAATGAGAAAGAGTAGTGGGCCAAGAACACTTCCCTGTGGGACACCTACGGTAATAGTTTGCGCGGTGGAGCTAGCTCCATTTGTGTACACATATTGGTTTCTGTTGCTAAGGTATGATTTTAGGTAGTTTAGGGAGTGTCCTCTTATACCATAGTGCGATAATTTTAAGTGTAACAGATCATGGTCAACTGTATCAAAAGCTTTACGTAAATCGATGAAGATTCCCACTGGGATTTCTTTTTTCTCAAGGGCTGTGTAAATGATTTCTAACATGTGTATAATGGCATCATTTGTATTTTTATTAGGCCTGAATCCAAATTGACAGTGGTTGAGTACGTTGTTGGAGGTGAGGTAGGAATATATTTGTCTATGAATTAATTTTTCAAAGATTTTGGAGAGAAGGGGTAAGTTAGATATCGGCCTGTAGTTATTCAGGTCTGCTTGATCTCCTCCCTTATGTATTGGGGTGACCCTCGCTATTTTGAGTATTGATGGGAAGGTAGAGGATTCAGTGGATTTGAGTCATCAATTGTACACTATGATCACTAACACGCTGTCCATTCACTCCTACAGCATCTATGGGATTTTGTTAGGAGAAATAGGGAAAAATTCACCTGTTGTAGGACTTAGTCATACAAGACCCACTCAGTATAGTGTTTGGTCATTTAGCATAGACCATCCACTGGCTTATTGATTCACCCCATAAAAAAAATTGCATCATAATATGTGATAGTAGGCTTTCTACCTTGTATGAAATATGAAGGTATCCCACATATCTTGTTCTTTCAATCTGACTTTGTAGTTTATGGCCTTTAACTGAGGTACATGTGCCTAGTGGCATATCTCATGACTCTCAAACTGTCATATATATATATACATCAGGTGTGTGTTACCTCTGGTTCCTCATTTTTTTTTTTTAACAAGTCTGCCTTCTCCCACAGAGGCAGGGTGACCCAAAAAGAAAGAAAATCCCCAAAAAGAAAATACTTTCATCATCATTCAACACTTTCACCTTAGTCATACAAAATCACTGTCATTGCAGAGGTGCTCAGATACTACAGTTTAGAATAGTCCCTCCAAACTGTCACTATCCCAGACCCCTCCTTTAAAGTGCAGGCATTGTACTTCCCATTTCCAGGACTCAAGTCTGGCTAAATCTATAATAACCGGTTTCCCTGAATCCCTTCACTAAATATTACCCTGCTCACACTCCAACAGCTCGTCAGGTCCCAATAACCATTCATCTCCATTCACTCCTATCTAACACGCTCACACACGCTTGCTGGAAGTCCAAGCCCCTCGCCCACAAAACCACCTTTACCCCTTCCCTCCAACCTTTTCGAGGATGACCCCCTACCCCTCCTTCCTCATATTGATGCATATTATTCTGAAGGATTTATTGTGGAGATTCCTGAAATCTCCTCATTAATTTACAGCTTTGTATCTCCAGTTGAGTTTATGCTGTGTTCCTTTACTGATAGCTTTGGCATAATACCATAAGTTTCTCAACTAATAAAATCTTTAAGCAATTATGTGGCAATTTAAACACTAACAGCATACAGTGGTCCCTCGGTTTTCGGTCATCTCCAAACTCGCCCTTTTTTGCAAGTGTATTTTTGGGGGTCTGAAATAGACTAACCTACGTGACATTATTTCTTAAGGAAGTAAATTCGTTCGGTAATGGCACTTGAGCAGCATTCTGGAAAGAATTTTCGGCGAAAACCGAGGGTCCACTGTACAGTGGACCCCCGGTTAACGAAAAAACTTCATCCCAGAAGCCTGCTCAAGTGCCATTACCGAACGAATTTACTTCCTTAAGAAATAATGTCACGTAGGTTAGTCTATTTCAGACCCCCAAAAATACACTTCCACAAGCACTTACAATATTATATTTACATAATTGTACGATTTCCGGGGTGTTCGTTAACCTGTGGTCCACTGTAGTTCTGTTTCTGATTACCCACTGGTATTTAAAATTACGAATAGATAATGACAGCTATGTCATCCTGTGTTTCATCTGATATGCCATACACCACCAATGTTACCTGTTATACTGTATTTAATATTAAAAAATTGCATTAAGGATAAAACAAATTATTCTCGTTGCAGAACATTCCTGTTAAAGAACTGAAGAAGTTGTGCCTACATGAGTTGCGAGGGATGAGCAAGAAGCGTATTCTCTGTTGTATTAATGGTGAGTGAGTGTTGCAGTCTGATGCATCTTGTTTCATGCAAGGCTGATCAGTATATCCTTAGAATAAGGAATAATTCCATAGTAAAGATAATTATCTCACACTAAGAACTCAAAACTTCTAAACTTTGTTTAGAACTTATCTGTTAGTTATTAACCTTTTAATTGTGAGAAGTTATGTAATTTTTGTTAGTCCCTGTGTGGGAAAATTTTGAAAACAATAGTGAAGAGCCTATGTGTAAGCTGCTTAGGGATTATGGAGTATATATTAAAAATTATTAAGTAATTAGAGTGGCTTGAATTTGATATTCTGTTTAGCTGAGAAGAACTTCATCTACTTTACCTCATTCACTGGAGATTGTTATAGGTTACACATAAGATCATTAGGAAGGTGTGTGGCTATTAAATAAATGTAGTCAAATCACAGTTTGAGCCCCAGAACTTGTCGATGTGAGACGAATCTTTGTCAGAAAATATGAAAATTTTGTTATATTTTAGTGCAGATTCAATTCATTTTAGTTCTGTGATTGTTGTATGAGATAACTGTTCTTATGAAATTAACTTATTTTTTTAACACACCAGATGTTTCCTACCAAGGTAGGGTGACCCAAGAAAAAGAAACACTTTCACCATCACTCACTCCATCACTTGTCTTGCCAGATGTGCACCAATGCTATAGTTCAGATTCCCCTCCAAACTGCAGTATCACCACTCGTTCTTCAGAGTGCAGGCATTGTACTTCCCACCTCCAGGACTCGAGTCCAACTAACCAGTTTCCCTGAATTCCTTCATAAATGTTACCTTCCTCACACTCCAACAGCTCGTCAAGTCATAAAAACCACTTGCCTCCACTCACTCGGATCTAACATGCTCTCTCTCTCTCTCTCTCACACACACATACACACACACACACCAGTGAAGAGGCGGGGCCAGGAGCTGAGTCTCGACCTCTGCAACCACAAATAGGTGAGTACACATACACATGCACGCACACATGCACGCTTGTACAGTATTTATCTAAGACTGATGGTTGAAATGCACAGTTTTATTTCTCATAGGCCAAAGTTTTGCAGTTATAATATCCAGGTTGTGGTTCGCAGGTCAGGTGATGGAAGGATCATCTGGCAGCGAGGAAGATGAAGAAGAAGAAAAGTTAGAGCAGCAAGCTGCACATGAGGAAGACAAGGCTCAAGAAAATACCCCAAAGTAAGTATAGATATAAAAGTGGTGTGTGGATAATTTTACAGCACTCAGACCAGAGAGTTCAGCATGGGTTAGCCAGCAATCACTGCTACCCTAGCCTGCCATAGGGCCATTAGCTACCAGTATATTTTTACATGCAGACACATTTGCAATGGTACACGGAATATAGACTAGATAGTTGCACATTAGGGAGCAGGGGGCTAATAACCCCTTCTCCTGTATACAATACTAAAGTTATTAAGAGGTTGATTATAAGTGAAACTTCTATTGGGTTGGTTGGGGCTAGGAATAGTGTGTTCGGATAGGTGCCAGTGAGATAGTCGTTAGGTGGAGTATTTGAACTTGGGATTTTGCTTGCCAGCTTTATACCTATGATGGAGCAGAAATCATTGAGTTTGTTTGCTGTTTCAACTTTTGTTTTTCATTTTTGGGCCACCCTGCCTCAGTGGGATACAGCTGGTTTGTTGAAAGAATAAGTTGTACATTAATAACTGAAGCACAGAGGTGGTGCTTCTCACACTGTGAGGCTTTAAAAGTTGTATAACAATAGTAGTAGTGGAGAAAGATTGCAGTAGAAGGATAATGAGATATGTTAGATCATTGAGTATTGGTATGGCTTTATGTGTGGAGGTATGCTTGAGGCTGCTGTGATGGAAAAGTTGGCATAGGATCTCATTCATTGTAGCAAGATGTGGCTGCTCTCAGTATATATAAACAGAAATGATAATTGAAAATTGTAAATATAATTTTAGCAAATTTAATATTGTTGCAATTATTAAAAAATAAAATTCACATATAGCTTATCACTCCCTATAGTAGCACTATTTTAAAGACTATAAACATATACTGTACTTCATCTTGGTATCCAAGGTAGACATCTCCATGTTGCCATATAACTAGGAAATATTCAATATACTCTGATATTTTCATTTTAGGGAGAAAAGAAAGTCCAGCAGTGAGCAAATACCTGAAGGATTCCTCCTTAAAAAAATCAAGGTGGAGCCAGGACTGGAAGACACAAGAGAAGGACAAGGTCCTGACACTGGTAAAAGTGTATTGGAACTTCTGGAGTTAGAGATGAGAGCTCGAATCATCAAGACGATGCTAGAGAAGGGTGACGAGGGGAAGAAAATAGCAGAGGATGCAATAGCAGCAGTCATGCAGAGTGCAAAGCAGATAACGAAGGAAGGTAACAAAGTGAGGAATGAGAAAGAGCCTGCAGTTCTGGAGACCATGGCAAAGAATGCCTTTGTATCTGAGGCAAAAAGTGCTCTAGTAACTGAGGCAAAGGAAACATTGCAGCAGAAGACAACAGAAAAGGAAGTAGCTAATGAAGAAAAGAAAGGTGACAAATCAAATATCAGCAAGGATGAAAGATCAGGTCACAGGAGACATCATAGATCAAGAAATGATGACAGCCATAAGGAGAACAGAAGAGGTAGAAACAAGAGAGAGAGAAGCCATAGTGATAAGAGTGATGGTGGGGGACATAGAAAAAGGTCAAAAGAAATAAATTTAGATAGACATGTACAAAAGAAGAAGAAAATCACCCGAAAAGAATTTGAAGAGCGTATGAAGCGTGCCAAAAAAAATAGAACATATCGTCAACGTAAGACTTCAGAGGACGAAGAAAAAGTGAGAGAGAAAGATGAGTCAGAAGCAAAGAAAGAAGGGGTCAATAAAGACCAAGAAAATAGTGAGACAGAGTTGATCAAAAGTGGCATGGAAGGAGAAGCTTCTCAGAGTAAACCTGAGGAAGCTAGTGGTGAGGTCTCAGAAAAGGAAGAAGGTGAGCTTGACAGCAATGAGGAAGAGGAGGGTGCCTGTACTCCAAGTGGTGTTTCAAGTGTAAGTAGCTACTCTTCATCACCAAGTAGTTTGAGAAAAAGCTACAGCAGCAGAAGCAGATCCAGAAGCTATAGTAGAAGTTGCTCGAGAAGTCCAGTTAGGAGGAAGAGGAGGAGGAGGAGGAGAAGTTACACGCGAAGCCGAACAAGATCTAAGAGCCAAGAAAGGAAGAGCAAAGGTGAAGGAAAGCGAAATTACGAGAGAGCAAATAGAGAACCAGTTAAAAACGACAGTATAGGCAGAAGAGGCAGTGTAAAAATACCACCAGTAAATACTAAAGAAAACAAAGAGGATGAGGAAAATTGGGGACAAAAGTGTGATATTGAATTTGTTGACTCTGAGGAGGACTTTGATGACAACCCCACCAAGGAGACAGCAGGCAAGAAGCCTCTGTCAACCAGCAAGAGCCAAATAATAGAGCGAGCAAGCATTAGCTTCTCACTCCAAAAGAAACCAGCACCGAACATAACCCCTAGTATAGATTTAGATGATTTACCCTTGAAGCAGAGTCGTCTCAGTGGAAGAACTAATGACATTTCATCAGGCATTGGAATAATTGAAATGCCAAAGTGCATTAAGAAAGCCAATGAAGAAATTGTTATTAGCTCAGACAGTGACTCAGAAAACCCAATTATAACTATAACATCAAGAAAAAATAAGAAAGTCGTAGACAGTGCCAAGCAGGTGGCATCAAAACAAACTGTTCCTTTTCCCAAGAAGGACAAAATGACAAAATCTCAACCAGAAGTAAAGATAGTGGCAGAACAAAAAAATAAAATAGATGAATCAGTTGCAACCAGTCTTGCTGCCACAGCAAAACACCATAAAAATGTGGAGAACATAGAAGATTCAAAGAAACTGAATTCTAATTCAGTTGATACTACAGATTTTAACACTCAGTTACAAAATAAAAATGAATTTACAGTAGACATAGATGAAAATGAAGATATTATTACTTTATGCCAGACAGCAATGCAGGGACTGAAAATACACAGTGTTGACACCAGTAAGATTCAAGTGAAAATTGGAAAAGGAGTCAGTGATGCTACGGAAGTACCCACAGTAAGTGATAAAAATGCAGACATGCAAATAGATGGAGAAAAGATTATTGTAGATTCTTCTGAAAAAGAAATGAAAGATGCTTCTCACACTCTTAACAGTAAAATGGAAAATTCTGATGTTGCAATAGTGAATAAGCGAGATGACCAGGAGGTAATGATTGCAGAGAGATGCGGAGCTGAACCACCAGAGCTCTCACACAGCATTTCTAAGTTAATAAATAGGCAGGAGAACCATGATTCAGATAATATAAATATTACATGTGAAGCTGCAAATATAATAGAGAGTGAAAGTGTAACTGTGGCATCCAGGAAGAGCATTCCTCTGGCAGTGAGCTTTGACTCAGGAGAATATCTCACTACAGGTGAAGAAAGTAAAAATGACATAAATAACAAGGATAATGGAGGGACTGCTCAGCAAGACGTTACTACTAAAATGCACCAGATTTGTATGGAGGTTCGAGTATCAGAAAATAGTGCAAATGAACATTATCTCAAAGAACATGAAGACAGAATGAGAGAACACTCATTTATGATTGCTAGTCAAAGCAAAGAATGCATAGCAAAAGGGATAAAGGAAATAAATGAAGGTGGTAATAATACCTCTGAGGAATATTTAAAGGAAGGGCAAAAGCAATCAACAGTTACTGAAGAAGATAGTAGAAATAAGAAAAGTGAGAATACTGAAGACAAACTTATTGAATACAAAGTTAGGGAAGAGCCTACATTGTGTAGTAATAGTGTTGAAGATCAGCAAAGATTTACAGAGGAAAAAGGAAATGACAGTGACACTACTGTGGAAATCCTGGAAGATGAGATTCCAGCCGAGACAATTCGGATTGAGACTGGGCTCATTCGCAAACGTGTGTTACGACATCAGAAAGTAGAAATGCAAATGCCAGGTGTATCCTGGACTAGAAAAGAAAGAAAGAAAAAAGAAAAATCTAGGAATACACTCGTCATGGAAGGCATTGGCTTTTTAAAGAATGCTCTTACAGAAAATGCACAAAATTCACCATTAACAGAAAACGAAAATGCATCATTAAAAATAAATAAATCTGATGAAAGATTGGAAATTAAGGAAACAGACAGTAGTAGCATAGCATCATTGAAAGAGACCAATAACTCATTCTTATCAGAGGACATCACACCATTGTATTCGACAATGCAAAGTTCCAAAGATGTTGTTGAGAAAGAAATTGCAACTTCCTCCCCAGATGCTCAAAACTATGAAGATTTTGATCCTAAATCAAATGAGAAGAGCCAGAAGAGAAGTGATCAAGAAACGGAAATTATTGGGGTTATTGAAACTAGTAAAGATTCAAATTCGGACAATATTGATGATATTGAATTAGGAGGATCAAGTTGGAGTATGAGGTGGCTTCAAAGTGAAAAAGTTCAGAAAGTTGTCACCAGCAGTAAGATGTTGAGTCGTGTACGGAAGAAGATTCAAAAGAAGGACAAAGCCACTAAAATTGTAACAGAGAAGGTGGAAGAACCTCCCAGGAAGCCGGTGGAACCTCTTGTTCCAGTTATTGGCAGCATTGAAGAATATGAGCGACTCTTTGGCACAATGGTTAAGAAAGATGCAGATGAAACATCCAAGTCTCCTGGCACAACACTGCAGGCTACAGTGAAGAAAGTAGAGCAGATTAGCCAATACTGTGCTGGACAAGACAATGCTCCAGCAACAAACACAGCTGCTGCTCCAACTTTTGGGTCAGATGATGAAGGTGAAGACAGTGAGGAAGAAGCTCTTTGGTCAAAGATATTAGGAAAAGGCTGATTTATGAGACTGGCAAGCAAACAGAAAAGGTATTGTACTGTGTACAGTATTTAGAATTGGGAAATCCAGTTAAATTGAAAGAAGTTAATCATTTAATAAGTCTTGGAACTTGAATAAACTAGAAAAAGATTTTCTCATAAATCTTGTAGTTCGAGATTTATTAAAAGTACAGAATTTATACAATGTCTAGATTTTATTTAAAAAGATCACAATTACATTTATTGCATAATTTAATATACATGTATAGCTTAATACATTAAAAATATCGAAGTTTCACATTTGCATATGTAGAAATATTTGAGAGGACTCGAGAGTGAACCTCTGTTCCTCTGGTCTCACAAGCTAATCGGTAAATTCTGTTCATAGGAATGAGTGTTACCTGGCACCTAAGTTTGCAGTGAATGCTGTGTAAAATGTGATTAGTCACAAGTGTGAGGCCTGTGACAGTTCAATGGACTCTGCAAGAATTCTGGACAAGTATTTCCACCAAGTGCAGGATCAGCCAGGCTTTGATGGATATGTGGGTCAGCTGGCCACCAGCAGCAACAGCCTGGTCCAGGGCCGAGAGTAGAAAAGCCCTCGAAACTCGTAAAAGGTACATCAAGGTAAAGGGGTCCCATCATCCAGGGAACTGAGGCTACCTTCCCCATCCTTGGATCAAGCCTGATTACCTCCCATTTCCCAGCTGCTTTATGATTCTAGTAGATTTAGTACTAGCCTGAATTTAATAATAATCTGGGTTGACCCTTGTGGGTTTTAGCACTTAATTTTCATTGTAATAATAATCTGGGTTACAACTGCTGAATGACCCATTCATTTTACTGTTTTTCAAATGAAATAAGGCACTGTTTTATTCCTGCCTGAGGACCATTGATGATGTAATAATGTAATAAATAATTCTGAATTGATGGCTTAGGGTAGGGGTCTTGTGTATAAATACCAACCCCTCAAGGGAGGTACATTCTTGTTGCAAGTACCAAAATAATCAATACTTACTGTAACAAAATTTAAATGTATTTTAATATTATTATTATTACATAGAAAGGTGGATGAAGGGCTCAAACAGTGGTCTTTAAATTGACAGTCTGACATTCTACTGTCCACCCTTCTGTTTATTCATTGACAGTTTGTTACAACTTAATTTGAGTTCATTATTACATAGATTTACTAATAGGATGACTTGGAGGGAGTATAAATCTGTAGCGGAAGGAAGACGGGGTAGAGGTTTTCCTAGGAAAGGTTGGAGGGGGTAAAGGAAGTTTTGTGTGCGAGTGTGTTACATAGGAGTGCATAGAGGCAAGTGGTTTTTATGACATGTTGTGGAGTGTAAGCAAGGTAACATGAAGGGATTCAGGGAAACCAGTTAACTGGACTTGGGTCCTGGTGGTAAGTACAGTGCCTGTACTCTGAAGGAGGGGTGGAGATATGTTGCAGTTTTCGAACTAGTATTGGCACATTTCTGGCAAGACAGTGATGGAGTGACTGATGATGAAAGTGTTTCTTCTTTTTTGGTTTACCTTGCCTCAGTGGGAAATAACCAGTGTTAAAAAAAAAAAATTACATATGTGCACCAAACCTCCTGTAAATCATACTGTGCCACACGTACCTCGCTAAACCTGTAGGAGTCATACAGCACCAGGGAAATGGATGGCAATAAGGTCTGATGCAAGGAACTGGAGGTTCAATTAAGTTCCTTGGATCAAGAGCCCTTCACCAGTGTCAAGGCACTTCCCATGGAGGGAGCTTCTCCCTCTCCCCTCCCCACACAAATACAGTAAAAGCAAAATTGATTATGTACATTGTATACATACAATCCCAGAGCTGCACTTAAATTTTTTTAATATAAACTAGGAATCTATTTCTTCTATAAGAAAAATACGCTGTATGACCCTCGTGAGTCTAGCACTTTTTTGCTTGTAATATGGGAAAAATAGTAAAAACTACGTATAGTAATGTATCATACACGTTCATAACCACAACTCTTGTAAAACAATTTTAATATTTTTTATAAATCTTATTTGTGAGGATATTCATAACTTGGGTATTTGTAAGTTAGAACCTTGTATAGTCCAAAGGGAATGACTGAGAGCATTAATTACCTTAGGATTCTATACTATACACTACGGTGCTTTTAAAGTTGATAAAGGATTATTAGCTAGTCCCTTAAGAAGTAAGTGTGTGTGTGAGAGGTTACGTGATGCTCGAGACAGTGAAGAGTGAGCAGAGAGTGTGGAAGTCTGGGTTGCTGGAATAGTTGCTATGAGATGAGAGATACGATTGGCTTGCTCTGCCAGGGGACCACGGATGCACTGTGACAGGTTCTTCTCCAGTGATGCATTAGCTTCCCCTGTTAAAAAAAAATAAAGTAAAATGAAACAATGGTAAACAGTGGCTAATAATGTTTTAACAACACACTAATGTACATTATCTAATTACAAACAGTTAGGTCCAGTGACCTCTGCAAGTGGCCTGTGAGGTCACCAGACCTAATTGTGACTTTCTTTGGGGGTATGTGAAGAGCACAGCTTATGTACCACCACTACCTGCAACCCTGGAGGAGCTGAAAATTTCGATCACTGAAGCAGTTCGCATAATAACTCCTAATATGCTGCAGAGCGTCTGGACTGAACTGGACTATCGCATTGATGTTTGCTGAGCAACCAGAGGGGTGCACATTGAGTGCCTTTAATGCTACCCTATACCACATGAAATTGAATGAAATCCTGCATCTGAAGCTACTAACTGTGAAAGATTATTACAATAAAGTTACATGTTATACCTGTTTGAAGTCAGGGAGTGTTTTTGTGGACATCATGTATGATAAAATACTGAACTTTAGTGAATTCTTGATACCATATTACATTGGTACCCCGAGTTTAGTACATAATTCGTTCCAGAAGGCTGTTCGAGTGCCGTTACCGAATGAATTTGTTCCCATAAGGAATAATGTAAATTAGATTAGTCCATTTCAGACCCCCAAAAATGCACTTACAATAATACACTTATATAATTGTTCGAGTTGGGAGCTGTACGAAACTCGGGATACCACTGTACTGTACTGAACATTATCTTTAAACTTAATAATGAGTTGTTTGTAATCTGGCACTTATTTTCTTATAAAAAAAAACATCAGTACAAAGGATAGTTATGTCATACATGTTTGTAACAGCATATTGAATTCTCAAAACAATGACCTAAATGTTTTTTATGAATTTTGTTGGTAGATATAGATGTTCATTGTCTGGTGTTCATAAGTTGGACACCTCTGATTAAAGACATATGAAGATTATTGATTTTTTACAATCAAAACTATGTGCTAAACCCACATGGGTCGGGACATAAGAGGCATGAACTGGAATCCATAACACTAAAAGAATATATGGGTAAAAGCAGATATTTTCAATGGTGAAAATTGTATAAATGCAAAACAATAGAGTACTGTAGATTGTAGTGTAAGACAAAGAGCTTGCATGTGCCATCTTTCACTTCATAAATACAGTGGACCCCCGAGTTTCGTAAAAACTTCACTCCTGAAGTCTGCTCAAGTGCCATTACCGAACGAATTTACCCCCTTAAGAAAAAATATCACGTAGGTTAGTCTATTTCAGACCCCCAAAAATACTTTTCCACAAGCACTTATAATATTATACTTACATAAATGTACGATTTCCGGGGTTTACGAAACTCGGGGGTCCACTGTATAGATCAACAACTATTATGTATTACTAATACTGCAGGAACAACTATTCTTTATACACTACTGTATATTAATACAAATAAAGATCTTACATAATTTTTGATGGAGTAATGAATTACGAGTTCTTTTTAATTGTTGTTGATAATGTTGTTGCTGTTGCTCTTCCTGCTGTTTCTTCTCTATGTACTGCCTTACTGTAATGCTCTCTTCAGGGGCTCCTCCTACTTTTTTATGCGCTGTGGAAAATAGAAAGTTCATAAGTATACATTCTTTTAACATAATTTGTGTCATTTTCAACAGATTTATCAGACTCCAATTTGATGTGAGAATGTGTACTGCTTAAGTGACTTTTAAGTATTTATTTACTGCTACTATACATGATCTTCAAGGCTACAACGCAAGAAATAATACCTGTACCTATCGATAATTTACATGACGCAACTCGATTCTAAGTAAAAATGTGGCACACCCAGCTAGTATTTGAAAAACCATTAAACCAAATTTAAAAAACTGGCAGAGTGCAGCCTTAGCACAATATTAGAGCCTGACAGATTATTATAGCATGTTCATGGAAAATGTCAAACCAATAACATTCAGCACTACAAAGAAAATGTAAAAGATATTCTGTATTTTTCGGCATATAAAGCTTTCCTTTTTTCCAACAAAAAGTCTTGGAAAACAGCCTGTGCCTTATATGCTTAAGGTCAGGGTCAAGGGTAGGCTTTGGCATGAAGTGAGAGGATAATTAACCCTTGATTATGATTACTGATTTACCATTATGATACTTTTATCGTGCGCCTTATGTGCTAGAAAATCCGGCAGGTAGAGGAAGAGGTGCTGAGGGAATATCACCAAAAATGGAGGGGAAAGGGAATGAGCGCAGTTTGTTCAGGAAATTACAGTCAGAAATCTGAGTCTGCATAAGAAGAGGGCGGACAAAATATGTCAGGCCAATTAAAAAGCTACTGTATCTAAAAGGAAATCGGTGCCTCCTCTGATATATAGTATCAGTCTATCAAGATGTTGGACTGTCAGACATATAGCCTAACATTTTTCAAGAGTGGTGCAGGGTACCCTTGCATGAGATGTTTATAGTCCACCAAAGAAATAAAAGCTGTTCAACAGTAATTATGTCTATAGCAATGGTTTTGGCCCATCTACAGTATGCTGTCGTCTTCCTATGTTATGTAAAACTTTACATTTTTAATACACTGCACTTTATTCTACAATAGTTTATACAGTACTAGTCTTTAACTACGTATAAGTTTTAATATCATTAACATTATCATATGTTGTCACTATTGCTCAGCCTCATACATCTGTCCAAAATCTATGCATAATACTGTGTGGGCTTTTCAGACAATACCTAGGTTAAAGCAATGATAAGTGCAATCATTTACTTATATCTTATAAATACCTTTTACCATTAGCCAACTTCAGTCACTTTATTAACTTCAATTTAATCAAAACTACTTTTAATATTAGTCAAATCTATTTTAACTTCTAGTTCAATAGCTCTTTGCATTCATTAACCTCTTATTGCCTTTCATATACTAAAGTTTCAACCAGTGCCACATTGAATCAAAAATTTATTTTTCCATACCAATTTAATACTAGTCATTGAAGTTGTTCTAACCATTCATTAGACAGTTAAATTAGTATATCATTAACATTTTTCAAATATCCTATATCACTGTAAAAATTCCTGTAAACACTTGCACATAATTGTGTTAATCCATTAGCAAGTAAGACTTTAATCTAATACCATATCATTAAGTTATCATAATCTATTGTTCCCAAGTCTAGTTATAGAATCACATTAATCCATATGATTACAGGCATTGATCCTGATATCAACCTATTATTAAATGACTTACATGACTCCAACAGCAATTGTAACTATTACACAGCTGATCAAGCAAAGACATTACTCAGAGCCAACAATAACTTAACTATCTTCAATTACAATGTTAGATCGTTGAGCAAACATTATGATGACCTCACAGCACTACTCCAATCCCTACAGTCCAATATGTCAATCATCACACTCACTGAGACCTGGCTAAAGCCTGATACTACAGGTATCTATGCCATCCCA
This sequence comes from Cherax destructor, assembly GCA_009830355.1. NCBI lineage: Eukaryota > Metazoa > Arthropoda > Malacostraca > Decapoda > Parastacidae > Cherax > Cherax destructor. The sequence goes on from WNWK01013961.1 coordinate 45,657, forward strand.
GGTTACACAGCCATTCACAACTGTAGGACAGACCAGCGAGGGGTGGAACAGCAATATATTATACAGATCAACTCGATTGTATCGAGAATTCTTGTACAAGGGATGAACATGGAGAATATATTATAGCTAAATTTAAATCAAAAGACCTGCAAAAACCCCTCACAGTGATAAACATCTACAGATTACCACAGTCAAACATCCGCCACTTTAGTGAAAAACTAGGAAACCTGATAATCGATTCACGCCTTAACAAAGATCATTTGCTGCTCACAGGAGATTTCAACATAAATCTCCTACATGACCAAGACCCGCAGGTAACTGAATTCACAAACACTATGAGCAACTGCTTATTACTACCAACAATATCAAACCTACAAGAATCTCTGATAATAGTACCTCGTTACTAGACCACATCTGGACTAACACAATATCTCCTCAAAATCAGGCATAATCACAGAAAACACCACAGACCACTACCCTACCTTTCTCTTAACTAACCTAGGCATTCTGCCCCAAGAAATTGCAAAAGTTACCTTCAGACTACATAATGAGTCTGCTGTTAATAATTTTATATCAGCTATGACGAACATTGACTGGCTTAACGAATTGGAAACACACTCAGATATTAATGAATGCATCAAGAACTTTCTTAAAAAACACATAACCTCTATAACAGACATTGCCCGAAAAACTAAACAGATCACAGCTAAGAGACTTAACAATCCCTGGCTAACACCCAGCATCCTTAAATCCATAAATAAGAGGCACCAATATGAAAAACAATATAGAAGGGGTCTAATAACCAGAGAACAATCCAAACGCTACTCATCAATCCTTACTAGCCTGATAAGAAGGTCCAAAAATTGTATTATGAGAACAGACTCAGACCGTAAAAGGTGATATGAAAAGACCTGAAAACCCTATCTACAATTCTAGGAAATAAAAGATATCCACGAACAATACCATCAAATTATCAAAAAAAGACGAACCCCTACTCTCACCAATTGAGACAGCAAACAGACTTAATGTTTTCTTCTCCACCATAGGAAAGAATCTAGCGAGTAGGATCCCAAGCTCGAACACTCGTCCAACAGACTACCTCACCAACACCTACCCAGATACACTATTCCTAGCTCCTACCAACTCAATTGAAGTCTCACACATAATCAACACCCTTAAAAACAAAGCAGGAGACATAAACAGCTTACCACCCTTTATGTACAAAAAAGCTACACATGTACTGTCACCAATTATAGCAGCATTATTCAATAAATCCATTGAATCTTCAACCTTCCCATCAATTCTCAAAATAGCTAGGGTCACCCCGATCTACAAAGGAGGTGACCAAACTGACTTGAACAATTACAGACCAATCTCAAATTTACCACTGCTTTCTAAAATCTTCGAAAAATTAATTCATAAACAGATCTATTCCTACCTCGTCTCACACAATGTACTAAACCCTGTCAATTTGGATTCAGGACCAACAAGAGCACAAACGATGCTATAACACACATGTTAGAGTTAATATACACCGCACTTGAGAAGAAAGAGGTTCCGCTGGGAATCTTCATAGACCTACGCAAAGCATTTGATACAGTCGACCATGATTTATTGCTCACAAAACTAGCGCACTATGGTATTAGGGGCACCCCTCAACTACCTAAAGTCGTACCTTAGCAACAGAAGTCAGTACGTGAACACAAATGGAGAGAACTCTTCCACACAACAAATTACAGTCGGTGTCCCTCAAGGTAGTGTCCTGGGGCCACTCCTATTCCTCATTTACATAAATGACCTACCGAATGCATCACAACTACTCAAACCCATTTTGTTTGCAGATGACACAACATATGTCTTCTCTCACCCAAATCCAGTCGTATAGCCAACACAGTTAATGCCGAATTACAGAAAATATCAACATGGATGATGACAAATAAGCTTACTCAATACGGACAAGACCTACTACATTCAGTTTGGAAACAAAGCTACAAATGTTCCACTTAACATAACGCTAAATGGTTCACCCATCACAAGGCTCACAGAGGGAAAATTCCTAGGAATCCACCTTGACAGTAGTCTTAAATTCCAAACACACATACAACAAATTTCCAAGAAAATCTCAAGGACAGTAGGTATATTATCTAAGATACGCTATTATGTGCCTCAACCAGCTCTCATTGCACTATATCATTCTCTTATCTACCCTTATCTCACCTATGGAATCTGTGCATGGGGCTCAACAACATTAAATCACCTTAGACCACTCATAACCCAGCAAAAGGCTGCAGTCAGGATGATAACAAATTCCCACTCTAGACAGCATACTCCACCTATATTCAGAACCTTAAAACTACTCACCATAAAAAATATTCATACCTATTCATGTGCCTTCTACATACATAAAACTCTACATGCTAATATTAACCCTGCGCTCAGAATTCTCCTCAACAACTTTAATAGGTCCCACGAACATGACACAAGACACAGATCACTATTTGACATACTCCGAGTCCATACTAACCAATGTAAAAATTCTATGCACATAAAGGGCCCCAAAATCTGGAATTCATTACCAGTAAATATCAAGTTAACCTTGTCGGAAAATCAATTCAAGACTCTTCTCAAAAGTCACCTACTCACCCTATACTAAATACTCATACTGTAACAAACTTCCAAACCCAATATTATTTTACTTAAGAAGATCTCATTTTGATATGTTCATCCTCCTTAACACTTGTTGCAATCTCATATCAGCATATTGTCATTTAAAATCTTATAGTATCATCATTTTCTTAATTTGAAATAAAATATATACCTAGATGAAACTCTAAAACTATTTCTAGTATTGTTATTATACTAGTATAGCATCAACATACTGTAATTTGAAATAAATTCTACAACTAGATTAAACTCAACCAATTTCTCTTGTATTGTCTTTAAATAGTATGTATAACCATTTAATAATTTAAATAATATAGAACTAGAATAAACTCAATCAATTTCTTTAGCATTAAGTACTTAGTGAATAAGTCTCTAGAATAAACTGCCCCTAATGCCATGGCATGCCAGTGGCTCTCCTTGCATTACAGTTTTATAATTGTATTATATTTGTAACTACCAATAACATTGTACACTTGTAACATGCATTGAAATAAAAATTATTATTATTATTATTATTATTATTATTATATGTATGCCCTTAAATACATTTTAAAAATTTATACTTCTGTTTGTAAAACTATTTGTGGATTGTCCTGAATAAAAGCCTTGTTTACCTCATCAGATTGTAATTATCCTCAAATATACTGTGCCTACAACATTGCTTGGAAACATGAAAAACATTAATTCATATCAATAAACAGGAGGATGAACGAGGGGCTCATACTGCGGTCCAAACTGACAGTCTGACGCTCTACCGTCTAGGACTCTAGGCTAACCCAGGCTTCTACAGGAAGGATCTGGAACTAATACTTACTGTATATTCAGTCAGGGGCACCAACTGTAACCCAAGTGAACTCCTTTCCTCAGCCCAGGAGCTTTTAACAGTAGATCTATTCTTACCCCCTTCAATTTGAGTCCTTTACATATATATGTACATGAGGTATTTGCCTCCATATTAGCTACTGTACTCACTGATTTGACCTCTGGCCATGGCAGCACAAAACTCTTCTTCTTCGTCTGACTCTGATGCCTCCCCACACACGATGATTCCTTGCATTCCACTCATATAAACGAATAATGAATCTGTCAATAAAACAAAAACAAGAGACACATTGTATATGGAGTAATTCTAAAATCAGTTAGTTGGCTTTACTTAAACTGCAGGTGTTGTGTATAATCTTGAAGTAATGAATATTTTAACTGTAATCATAGAAAATTCAAAATTGAACTTTCAAAACAAGGGAAATAATGCCGATGGTGACACTCTTCAAATCGCTAGTGTTCCCTCAACTTAGAATATTGCTCAGTGCTGACAGCCCCGTTCAAAGCAGGAGAAATATCAGAGCTGGAACAAATACAGATATCGTTTATGGCTCACATTAAGCCAATAAAACACCTAAATTACTGGGAACGCCTTCAAGTCTTGAACATGTACTCATTGGAGTGGAGGAGAGAGAGATACATGATAATATATACCTGGAAATTACTCGAGGGCCTGGTCCCAAATCTGCACACTGCCATAACAACATACTGGAGCGAGAGATATGGGAGGAAATGTAAAATAAACTCAGTGAGGAGCAGGGGTGCAGTGGGGACAATAAGGAACACTGTATTAACATCAGGGGTCCCAGACTATTCAACATCTTACCAGAAGATATCAGAAACACGGCTGGAACAAGTGTAGAAGCCGTCAAGAGGAAACTGGACAAGTATCTTCACCAGGTGCCAGATTAACCAGGCTGTGATGGATATGTGGGGGCAGTGGGCCTTCAGCAGCAACAGCCTGGTTGACCAGGCAAGCACCAGACGAGCCTGGCCCATGGTCGGGCTCAGAGAGTAGAGAAACTGAAAACCGCTGTATTAGCGAAACGCTGTAAAGCAAAGTGCATCAAGCAATTCCTCTGTATTGCTGTCAAGGATCACATCAAGATAAGGAGGAGCTTTTTAACAGTAGCTTTGAAGTGGTTGACAGTGAAGGAATCTTTGCAATCTTCAGCCACGAGTTCCAGATCTTAGGATCCTTTATGAGCATTGAGTTTTTGCTTTCAGGTTAAGTCGAACATAGTCTTTCAGAGGGATTTTTGTGTCTTTTATTATGCTTATGGGGTTCTGTTGCAGCTATCCAAGAAGAGTTTCAAAGCAATGTTTACATTTGAATCGATCATGTATGTATGTATGTAAAGTAGGTAGGTTCATTTAAGAACAGGTACATGTAAGTACAATTATCATACATAGCAACATATGTATAAATTACCTATGATAACCCCAAAATAGTATCCTATAATAATAATAATAATAATAATAATAATAAAAAACGTAATCTTTATTTCTACAAGTACATGACACAATCTATACAGACCATAAATGACATCAATGACATAATATATAGAAAGCCCTTGGTTATGGAGAGCATTTCCTGCAACTTAGGTCACATTTGTCCCAGGATGTGACCCACACCAGTCGACTAACACTCAGGTACCTATTTTACTGTTAGGTGAATAGTGATAAGAAAAGTATCCACAGTAGATGGTCAGGCTTCAAACACATTTTATTATACAGTAATAAAGGAATCAAATGGACTGCCTGCACATGTCATAGCATGAAGCCAGTTGAAGAAGAGCTAAAGGTACTTTAATGAATGAAGCTACAGAAAGGTACCTAATGAATGAAGCTACAGAAAGGTACCTAATAATTGAAGCTACAGAAAGGTACCTAATGAATGAAGCTACAGAAAGGTCCCCTAATAAATCAAACTACAGAAAGGTACCAATAAATCAAGCTACAGAAAGGGATGAGATTGGTCTTGTGTAGTTAACATTGGTGTACCTATTACTGTGATCTGATCCTTTCTTTTATGTTAATGTGGTAACTCAGTTTACCTATTTCTAGTATTACTAGAATATCTAGTATTCTTAGCATATATAGTATTCCTAATATCTAGTATTAATAACATACCCAGTATTCCTAGCATATCTAGTATTCCTAACATACACAGTATTCCTAGCATACCTAGTATTCCCAGCATATCTAGTACATATATTTAGTATTCCTGGCATACCTAGTATTCATGTGTGTTATTTCTAGTATATCTAGTATACCCAGTATTTCTAGCATATCTAGTATTCCTAACATACCCAGTATTCCTAGCATACCTAGTACGTATATTTAGTATTCCTGGCATACCTAGTATTCCTATTATGTGTTATTTCTAGTATATCTAGTATTCCTAACATACCCAGTATTCCTAGCATATCTAGTATTCATAACATACCCAGTATTCCTAGTATACCTAGTATTCCTAGGATACCTATTTCCCAGCATATTCAGTATATTTAGTATTCCTGGCATACCTAGTATTCCTATTATGTGTTATTCTAGTATATCTAGTATTCCTAGTATATCTAGTATTCCTAGTATATCTAGTATTCCTAGTACAGTGGACCCTCGGTTAACGAATACCCGGAAATCGTGCAATTATGTAAGTATAATTTTGTAAGTTCTTGTGGAAGTGTATTTTGGGGGTCTGAAATAGACTAACCTACGTGAAATTTTTCCTTAAGGGAGTAAATTGTTCGGTAATGGCACTTGAGCAGACTTCAGGAGTGAAGTTTTTACGAAATTTCGGGGGTCCACTGTATATCTAGTATTCCTAGTATATCTAGTATATCTAGTATTCCTAGTATATCAGTATTCCTATTATACCTAGTATTCCTATTATACCTATTATTCCTATTATACCTAGTATTCCTATTATACCTAGTATTCTATTATACCTAGTATTCCTAACGTACCTATCCCGGTGGTCTGGTGGCTAGAGCCTCGCTTCACACACGGAGGGCCCGGGTTCGATTCCCGAGGTGGAAACATTTCGACGTGTTTCCTACACCTGTTGTCATGTTCACCTAGCAGCAAATAGGTACCTGGGTTGTTAGTCGACTGGTGTGGGCCGCATCCTGGGGACAAGATTAAGGACCCCAATGGAAATAAGACAGACAGTCCTCGATGACGCACTGACTTTCTTGGGTTATCCTGGGTGGCTAACCTTCCGGGGTTAAAAATCCGAAGAAATCTTATCTTATCTTATCTTATCTCCTCTGCTGTAACTTATTCTCTCACAGTCGAGTTACGAAGCTGTTTTAACTTTTAAGGTTTAAATTTAATAATATTAATATCCTGGGGGGGCACAAACCCATAGGGAAGGAAGTTCAAGTAACTCTCCCATGATTATTGATATAGGGAGCGCTAAACCCGTAGGAAGGAAGTTCACCATACCTGCCTTGATTCTTATTAGTGTGGGAGCGCTAAACCCGTAGGGATGTTCAAGGACCCTCCCTAGATTATAATTATTAGGAGGGGTACTAAACCCGTAAGGAAAGAAGTTCAAGGGCCATCCCTTGATTATTATAGTATGGGCACTAAACCCGTAGGGAAGGAACCTCCCTGAGGCTGTTAAGATATGAAAAGGACCCAGTGGACGTAAGTCACTTGGTCTTGACCTTATTTAAGGGTTATCATGCTTGGGTAATTTACACACGTGTTAAATTATTATTATTATGATTATGTATGATGATTGTACTTAGGGGTACCTGTGCCTAAATAAGCGTAAAAGTGGACATAACGTACATGAGGTCCCTAGTGTAGGTCTTTGTTATTGTTGGGTTGAAGGGTTACTTACATACCAAGACTTAAGTTCACTAAGTTTATTTACCTATATGTAAATACAGTTACGTAAATTATCACATATATTAACATTGTGCAAAAATCCGAACAAGCTATACAAGATGCAAACCACCACGGGGAGAGTTGAATGATAGCTCTAGGCCTTTTGTGTTGCAATCAACACATCTGGAGCTTGCATTGTTGCAGAAAAGAAGTAAAGTATAGTAAAGTAAATTTTATTT
>WNWK01013962.1:0-53213 GCA_009830355.1 Cherax destructor
AGCTACAGTGGGAGAAAAAGGTAGAGGGATACAAGGAAAATAGAATCAGTAAGTAAGAGAGAGGTAAAGGTTTATAAACCCAGGAGGCAGTTAGGGTAAGATATAAACAACTATTGGAGGATAGATGGGCTAGTGAGAGGGTAGGAAATGGGGTCGAAAATGTATGGGGTAGATTTAAAAATGTAGTGTTAGAGTGTTCAGCAGAAGTTTGTGGTTACAGGCGAGTGGGTGCGGGGGGGAAGAGGAGCGATTGGTGGAATGATGATGTAAAGAGAGTAGTAAGGGAGAAAAAGTTAGCATATGAGAGGTTTTTACAAAGTAGAAGTGATGCAAGGAGGGAACAGTATATGAGAGAAAAAGAGAGGTTAAAAGAGTGGTGAAGCAATGTAAAAAGAGAGCAGATGAGAGAGTGGGTGAGATGTTATCAGCAAATTTTTTGAAAATAAAAAAAAGTTTTGGAATGAGATTAATAAGTTGAGGAAGCCTAGAGAACAAATGGATTTGACAGTTAAAAATAGGAGAGGAGAGTTATTAAATGGAAGTTAGAGGTATCGGGAAGATGGAAGAATATTTTGAGGAGTTGTTAAATGTTGATGAAAACAGGGAAGCTGTGATTTCGTGTGTAGGGCAAGGAGGAATAACATCTTGTAGGAGTGTGGAAGAGCCAGTTGTGGGTGTAGGCAAAGTTCGTGAGGCAGTGGGTAGAATGAAAGGGGGTAAGGCAGCTGGGATTGATGGGATAAAGATAGAAATGTTAAAAGCAGGTGGGGATATAGTTTTGGAGTGGTTGGTGCTATTATTTAATAAATGTATGGAAGAGGGTAAGGTACCTAGGGATTGGCAGAGAGCGTGTATTGTTCCTTTGTATAAAGGCAAAGGGGACAAAAGAAGTGCAAAAATTATAGGGGAATAAGTCTGTTGAGTGTACCTGGTAAAGTGTATGGTAGAGTTATTATTGAAAGAATTAAAGTAAGACAGAAAGCAGGATAGCAGATGAACAAGGGGCTTTAGGAAAAGGGAGGGGTGTGTAGACCAAGTGTTTACAGTGAAACATATAGGTGAACAGTATTTGGATAAGGGTAAAGATGTTTTTGTGGCATTTATGGATTTGGAAAAGGCGTATGATAGGGTAGATAGGGAAGCAATGTGGCAGATGTTGCAGGTGTATGGAATAGGAGGAAGGTTACTGAAAGCAGTGAAGAGTTTTTATGAGGATAGTGAGGCTCAGGTTAGAGTGTGTAGGGGGAAGGGGACTATTTCCCAGTAAAGTGGGCCTTAGACAAGGATGTGTGATGTCACCGTGGTTGTTCAATATATTTATAGATGGGGTTGTAAGAGAAGTGAATGCAAGGGTCTTGGCAAGAGGTGTTGGGCTAAAAGATAAAGAAGCAAATACAAAGTGGGAGTTGTCACGTTGCTTTTGCTGATGACACTGTGCTTTGGGAGATTCTGAAGAGAAGTTGCAGAGGTTGGTGGATGAATTTGGTAGGGTGTGTAAAAAAAGAAAATTGAAAGTGAATATAGGAAAGAGTAAGGTGATGAGGATAACAAAAAAAATAGGTGACGAAAGATTGGATATCAGATTGGAGGGGGAGAGTATGGAGGAGGTGAATGTATTCAGATATTTGGGAGTGGACATGTCGGCAGATGGGTCTATGAAGGATGAGGTGAATCATAGAATTGATGAGGGAAAAAGGGTGAGTGGAGCACTTCGGAGTCTGTGGAGACAAAGAACCTTGTCCATGGAAGTAAAGGGAATGTATGAGAGTATAGTTATACCAACGCTCTTATATGGGTGTGAAGCATGGGTGATGAATGTTGCAACGAGGAGAAGGCTGGAGGCAGTGGAGATGTCATGTCTGAGGTCAATGTGTGGTGTGAATATAATGCAGAGAATTCGGAGTTTGGAAATTAGGAGGAGGTGCGGGATTACCAGCGATTGTCAGAGAGCTGAGGAGGGGTTGTTGAGGTGGTTTGGACATGTAGAGAGAATGGAACGAGACAGAGTGACTTCGAGTGTATAAATCTGTAGTGGAGGGAAGGCGGGGTAGGGGTCGGCCTAGGAAAGGTTGGAGGGAGGGGTAAAGGAAGTTTTGTGTGCGAGGGCTTGGACTTCCAGCAAGCATGTGTGGCGTATTTGATAGGAGTGAATGGAGGCATATGGTTTTAATACTGACGTGCTGTTGGAGTGTGAGCAAAGTAACATTTATGAAGGGATTCAGGGAAACCGGCAGGCCGGACTTGAGTTCTGGAGATGGGAAGTACAGTGCCGGCACTCTGAAGGAGGGGTGTTAATGTTGCAGTTTTATAACTGTAGTGTAAAGCACCCCTCTGGCAAGACATTGATGGAGTGAATGATGATGAAAGTTTTTCTTTTTCGGGCCACCCTGCCTTGGTGGGAATCGGCCGATGTGTTAATAAAAAAAAAAAATCACTAAAGCACCAAAAAAAACACCAAATGTAGTGTGAATGTTTGAAAGAGCGCTCTAGGTAATGTTCTCTCAATGGTAAACAACGCTTCACTGGCGGCGTCCTGCGTCCCGCGCAGGCGCGGAGCAGGCGCACAGGTCTAATACGTTACGAAACACGAGCGGTTTTACGATTCTCGAAGTCGTAAAAAGCTTACGAAACACGATGTTTACGAAGTAAGAACCTTTCGAAACTCGGGGGTCCACTGTATATTAATGAAATGGAACTTATATCTAAGATTGCAAAACTTGAAGATGACACAAACTTTGGGAAAAATGCAACATCCAAACCAGATTTTTAGTATTCTGATTGATCTGGATAGTTTAGCACTGTGGTCTGAGACATGGAAGATGTTTCGTATTTTTTTTTAGCACACTGACCACCACTCACCTAGGTAGAGTGACCCAAGAATAGGAAACACATTCACCATCACACATTCAGTGCTGTAATGCCAGAAATATGACATCACAATTCAAATGATTCTCCAAGCTGCAATATACTCACCCCTCCTTCGGAGTGCAACCACTGTGCTTCCGACCTCAATCCATAAAACACTTGTTGCCACTCTGGTCTAACAGGTTCACACAAGTCTGAGGATGCTCAAGCCCTAGGACAAAAAACCTTTACTCCCATCCTTCCAATTTTTCCTGGGATGACCCCCCTACCCTTCCTTCCTTCCACCCCAGATTTATACACCTTGGTCATCTCATGATGCTCATTTGCCAAAACCCTCTTCATCAACCCCTCCTCTACCCTCTAAATTATATCTTTGGTAATCCCCACACCATCTTCTAATATCTAGGCTTTGAATTCTCTTCACAATATTTTTGCCTCACATTTCTCTCAAACATTACATCTCCACTACCTACAGCCTTCCTCTCACTGCTACATTTAAAACTCATGCCTCACACTCATGTAAAAGTGTTGGTTCCATTATATTCTGCTTGAGTACATAAAATTATTTCTTTCTACAGATGCTTCAATACACCACCCAACTTTTTCCCTTGTCTATCCTATGTTCTCAATGATGACAGGTGTAAGTAATACATTTTCAATATAACATTCTCATACATGAATAAAAAATATTTTGAGTCAAACTAATGAAGAGAAAAAAAAGACTGGAGTAATCTTGAGTAATGACCTCATAAGTACTAAACAATGCCTATCTGTGAGCAGCAAGGCTAATACAATGCTTGGTTTCATAGTTACAAATTTTGACTTCCCTAATGCATCTGTTAGATTGTATCTCAAATAGCCATCCAGTTTTGGTATTCAAATTACATAAAAGACTTAAGATAGAATAAGGCATACAGAAACAAGTCGCCAAGCTCCTACCAACACTGAGAAACAAACCATATGAAGGAAACTCGAAGCACTCATTTTTTTCTCTCCTAGGAAATTGATACTATTAGATCTCATTCGAACATTTAAAATATTGAATAATTCTGATTCACTCAAGCACCAAGAACTGTTTGAAGGGCAAAATTAGTCAATTCAAAATAGTGGAATGAAACTGTGAGCCAAGATGTAACACAAACCTATGGTCCAAATACTTCACAAATATAGGATTCAACTAGCTACTACGTAAAAGCAAACTGAAATAACAGATTCCTAATGTTTATTCAGCAACTGCATCAGGACGATCAGTTGACAATGAGCCAACCAAGTTAACTAATAATAGAGTGGTAAAAGTAAAGGTAGCATTGGTGGCAGTGGTATGCATTGCAGTGGTGCATGTCCACAGTTTCCAGAAGTAGAACTAGTAGTAACTAGAAGTCAATCCTCTGATACATACCTTTGTGAGTGCCAGTGAAGTAACATGGGTAACTATAATTGGAACAGCACTTTATATCAGTGACATGCTTCCTTCATCCGGTGTATAATTCATTAGCACTTATGTTCTTCTCTTAATAGTTCTTTAATGTGCTGAAGGTCTCTTGATCCAAGTTTCCTTTGATATTATCCAGTTACCTTTCATTCCCCTGACTTTATATGACACTTTTAGGTTTTGCACTTCCTTGTGAATATAATATTAATTAATAACAAAAATTTTCACACACAAGCATTCTCTCACAGAGGTAGGGTGACCTGAGAAAGAAGAAACACTTTCACCATCACTCACTCCATCACTTTACCTCCTTTATCCCCTCCCTTCAATCTTTCCTAGGATAACCCCTACCCCACCTTCCCTCCACTACAGATTTATATGCCCTCCAAGTTATCCTGTTTTGTTCCATCTTTTCTAAGTGTCTGGACCACCTCAACAACCCCTCTTCAGCCCTCTGGATAATACTTTTAGTAACACTGCACCTCCTTCTAATCTCCAAGCTTTAAATTCTTTGCATAATATTCACACCACATATTACCCTTAGACATGACATCACTGCCTCCAGCCTCCTCCTTGCTTCAACATGCTTCACAACCATATAATAATAATAATTTAATTTAATAATGAACATAGAGTGGAACCTCGGTTTTGTCATTAATTTGTTCCAGAAAGTTTGACAAAAACCGAATTCGACAAAAACTGAAGCAATATTTCCCATAATAAATAATGTAAATTCAATTAATGCGTTCCAGACACCCAAAAGTATTAAAAAAAAATACATTTTATGGAGAATACTTTAATACTTTTGAGTGTCTGGAACGCATTAATTGAATTAACATTATTTATTATGGGAAATATTGCTTCAGTTTTTGTCGAATTCGGTTTTCGTCAAACTTTCTGGAACAAATTAAAATGAAATAGATAAATGAACATTTAACATCACTTTTACCTTTATTGAAGACTCTTGTTGGCATATGGAAGACAGTGAGGAGGGGAAAGGGAGGAGGAGAGGTTATTGTTTGGAAGGGGAATCGCTGTCCATAAGGAATTCAGGTATCAAGGCCCTATCCGGGATTACTTCCTTTCTTTGTCTTTTTCTGGCACTAGGACCAGCTTGAGAGTCACTGGACCCCTGTCGCACAAAAAATCTGTTCAGAGAGATCTGTTTCTGGCATCTCTTTAAGATTTGCCTAAAATAGGACAAGGTATCGTCATTGAACATGTTGCAGACATGGCTTGCAACAGCTTTGTTAGGGCGATATTTCTCCACAAAACTTTGCAACTCATTCCACTTTGCACACATGTCCTTAATCCCTGAAGAAGGCACATTCTCCCCTCTCTCTTCCTCCTCCTCTGAAGCAATTTCCTCAGCTGCAGTTTGTTGCTGTTCTAGTTGAAGGTCCTGCAGCTCTTCAGTGGTTAGCTCTTCCCTGTGGTCGTCCACCAACTCTTCCACATCCTGGCCACTCACATCCAATCCCATGGACTTCCCCAAAGACACAGTAGATTCCACAACAGGCGTAGGGTCGTCAGGGTCAGCCACAAACCCTTCAAAATCCTTCTCGAGGGCACATTCTGGCCACAAGCAGAGTTCATCGTCCTGGAAGTCACTCCTGTAAAGCTTTATCTATAAGGCTTATGCAATTGAGGTTATTGAAGTGACTCCTCCAGAACGCCCTTAGGGTCAATTCAATGTCCGAGGTCACTTCAAAGCACCTTTGAAACAGTGCTTTGGTGTAGAGTTTTGAAGTTTGAAATGATCTGCTGGTCCATGGGCGGGAAATGAGTGGCCAAGTCACGCGGGCAGGCGGACGAGTTTGGTACGGACCATTTTCAACTGTACGAAAACCAAGAGGATGTATGAAAACTGGGACAAAATTTTGACGAAAAAAGTCTTCGAAAACCGAACCATACAAAAACTAGGGCATACAAAAACCGAGGTTTGACTGAACTTATTAATTAAAGATATTTTGACTCAAGAAAGAATAATCAAATTTACTTCTTTTTGAAAGGAATTTTCTAAATGCGTTTCACTACAGTTTCTTGGATGTTCCCAAATTATGACTTTATTTTTATGTTTTAGTATATTTTTTTTTTATTAGAATTACTATACAGTGGAACCCCGAGTTTCGAACGCATCGAGTATCAAACGATTCGAGTTTCGAACACTTTTTTTAACCAATTTTGTCCAGTATTGAACGTGCCCCGTGTTTCAATCCGCGTACCAGTCCTATCTGCCTGCCCTGCGCCTGCGTGCCTCCCCATGCAGGCGTCGTGAGTCAGTCTGGCTTTGTTTATCCTCAGAGTGAACATTACCCTGCATGCTCATCCAAACATTTCAAAATTAATTCATTGTGTTTTGTGCTTATTCATTAAGTGCGACTGTGAAATAAACTACCATGGGCTCAAAGAAACTTCCTAGTGCCACCCCTGTGGTAAAGAAAGTGAGAAACAACTGAAGTGAAGAAGGAAATTATACAAAAATACGAGTGGTGTGTGACTTGTGGAGCTTGCCAGGATGTGTGGCAAAAGCAAATCAACAATCGCTTCTATGAGTAGAGGCAGGTAGTAGTAGAGGCAGTGATAGAGGCAGGCAGCGGTAGAGGCAGGCAGCGGTAGAGGCAGTCTTAATGTAGAGTGAGAGGTGAGTAAACAAGATTAAATGAATAAACGAGAGAGAATGAGTGTGTAGAAGGTTCACGAGTTTTGTAAACAAAGCAGTTGTTGTTGTTGCTGTTACCAGCCTGGACACGAATTGATTCTGTTCACTCCGTGAAGCCGACTGGAAAAACATCTCATATTTATGTTAATTTATATGTTTATATGTTACGTAGCATGTTTATTATATAATTTTAAAAAAATATCATAAATGGATTAAGCAAAATGTCTATATTAGCATTTTATATGCCTCAGAGTGATTATTATTGTGCTTTTATTATCGTTATTAATATGGCATCTTCAAGACTAATAACACACTCTTAGTGATTTTAATGTGTTCCTGCACGCCAGCACAGGTGCAAGTTGTGGAGTTTAAAGCAGTTAAGTTTAGTGACAAAGTGTAGCATTAAGAGTGTAGCGATTAAGCGATAGAAAAAGGATGAAACGAAATAAACTCCTGACAGCATAAGCCGCTCTGCCTATCTTCTGCAAGGTATGTAAATGGTGTATGTACACCTGTTCATTTGCACATTATGGTTTTCTTATGAATGAAGTGATCTAATGCAGTTAGCATCACAAACTCCGTTTTCTCTTATATGTACTAACACGCCTGAAGGAGGAAAGAATGGGAAGATGTTTTCATAGCTGGAGCAAGAATGCCCGCCACCACCGTCCTCCCCTGCCACCACATTCGTAATGACATGCATATTTCATTCATTCTAGAGTGTATATCAGGTTTTTGTTATTTATATTGTTTATTATGTCATATTAGATGAATTGTGATAGATAAATAAGCTGTCGAGTTGATAATATCATCATAGTGAAGTACTATTTTGTCATGCCTCCTGACAGCAGGAACGAAATAATTGGATTTACATTATTTCTTATGGGAAATATTGCTTCGAGTTTCGAACGTTTCGACTTTAGAACTAGCTCCTGGAACGGAGTAAGTTCGAAACTAGGGGGTTTCACTGTATTTAGCAGAAGAATAGGTTAGATTTAAAAGTTTTGTTTGTGGTGGCTTAAAGAAGCAAAAAGAATATCCTTGTTAAATATGGTTTGTTTCATTTCAGTTTGAGAAGACTGCTGACCACTTGTTTGATGCAGCATATCATGGCCAGAGTAACCCCATCAAGGGTGTTAGTGACTGCATCATCATGGGGAAGCCCATGAATATTGGTACAGGAGTATTTAAACTTCTCCACAACCACCACAGAGACCCCAAACCCAGAATGCGGAATCTCTTGTTTGATCACCCTGATATGCATGTTCCTCTGCCTCTCAGTGGCTGGTCCTAGTACAGTAACATGTGTGTAAAACTCACAAAGTTGTGTGAGATGCTTTAGTGAGTATTTAGAAATTGCCTGAATGTTGAAAGTATTTTTATCTGTGTGGTAGTGTTTATAGCAGAGATTGCCAATTTGAAAGTAGAATACATGAAAGAACATTATTTATTGTCTTTCTACCTAAATTAAAATTTACTGTAGTGTATCGTACTCTGATTTCTATAATTATTGTTTTTTATTGAATTGTTGAATGTATTCAGTCAGTAATGTTTACCAGGCAAATACAGTATTGGAGGCAGAGAAAAGTTTTGATTAAGATTAATTCCAGTTAATATGTCAGCCTTTTTTTGGCCTTTTATTATAAAGTTTTCAACATAAAATTTCAAATGTTTTTTATTCATATTTTACAAAAATATTGTATGGTACTGTATATGCTTTTCATTGTGCAAAAATCAATGTACCTTACCAACAAAGATTTGTTTTATTTTTGACCCTTATTGTACTTTATAGAAGGATTACCAAGGGGAGGGTGCCTTGATGCAGGTGAAGAACTCTTGATCCAAGGATTTGTAGCTGCTTCTCCCCTTTGTTTCCATGGATTAAACTTGTTTGTCCCTCATCCTGCAGGCCCCTGTATAACCCCCTTGAATATTATTGTTTATGGGCCCAGCTCACTAAACAGACTGCATAACTAATATTAACAGATCCTATAACACTGAGAAAAACGTATAACCCCTTTGAATATTATTGTTTATAGGCCCAGCTCACTAAACAGACTGCATAACTAATATTAACAGATCCTATAACACTGAGAAAAACGTATAACCCCTTTGAATATTATTGTTTATAGGCCCAGCTCACTAAACAGACTGCATAACTAATATTAACAGATCCTATAACACTGAGAAAAACTCCTAACAGCATACCCATGCACTCTGCACTGTGGCATGGCTTAACCTTTCAGGGTCACGACCCCTTCTCTCAGATTTGCTCTCAGGGTTGCAAAATTTTAATAATATAATAATAATATTTTTATTTCAATGCATGTTACAAGTGTACATTGTTATTGGTAGTTACAATTATAAAACTGTAATGCAAGGAGAGCCACTGGCATGCCATGGCATTAGGGGCAGCTTATTCTAAAGACTTATTCACTAAAGACTTAATGCTAGAGAAATTGATTGAGTTTATTCTAGTTCTGTATTATTTAAAATTTCAATCTGATTATACATACAATAAAAAGACAATACAAGAGAAATTGGTTGAGTTTAGTTTAGTTGTATATTTTAATTCAAGTTACAATATGTTGATGCATTACTAGTATAATAACAATACTAGAAAATTTATTGAGTTTCTTCTAGTTATATATTTTATTTCTATTTAACAAAATGATGATACTATAATATTTAAATGAACAATATGATGATATGATATTGCAACAAGTGTTAAGGAGGATGACATATAAATTGAGATTATCTTAAGTAAAATAACATTGGGTTTGAAAGTTTGTTACAGTATGAGTATTTAGTATAGTGCGAGTAGGTGATTTTTGAGAAGAGTCTTGAATTGATTTTCGGACAAGGTTAACTTAATATTTACTGGTAATGAATTCCAGATTCTGGGGCCCTTTATGTGCATAGAATTTTACATTGGTTAGTATGGATTCGGGTATGTCAAATAGTGATCTGTGTCTTGTGTCATGGTCGTGGGACCTATTAAAGTTGTTGAGGAGAATTTTGAGCGGAGGGTTGATATTAGCATGTAGAGTTTTATGTATGTAGATGGCACATGAATAGGTGTGAATATTTTTAACGGTGAGTAGTTTTAATGTTCTGAATATAGGTGGAGTATGTTGTCTAGAGTGGGAATTTGTTATCATCCTGACTGCAGCCTTTTGCTGGGTTATGAGTGGTCTAAGGTGATTTAATGATGTTGAGCCCCATGCACTGATTCCATAGGTGAGATAAGGGTAGATAAGAGAATGATATAGTGCAATGAGAGCTGGTTGTGGCACATGATAGCGTATCTTAGATAATATACCTACTGTCTTTGAGATTTTCTTGGAAATTTGTTGTATATGAGTTTGGAATTTAAGACTACTGTCAAGGTGGATTCCTAGGAATTTTCCTCTTTGAGTCTTGTGATGGGTGCACCATTTAGTGTTATGTTAAGTGGAACATTTGTAGCTTTGTTTCCAAACTGAATGAAGTAGGTCTTGTCAGTATTGAGAGTAAGTTTATTTGTCGTCATCCATGTTGTTATTTTCTGTAATTCGGCATTAACTTTGTTGGCTAGTATGACTGGATTTGGGTGAGAGAAGACATATGTTGTGTCATCTGCAAATAAAATGGGTTTGAGTAGTTGTGATGCATTCGGTAGGTCGTTTATGTAAATGAGAAATAAGAGTGGCCCCAGGACACTACCTTGAGAACACCGACTGTAATTTGTCGTGTGGAAGAGTTCACTCCATTTGTGTACACATACTGGCTTCTGTTGCTAAGGTACGACTTTAGGTAATTGAGGGGTGCCCCTAATACCATAGTGCTCTAATTTTGTGAGCAATAAATCATGGTCGACTGTATCAAATGCTTTGCGTAGGTCTATAAAGATTCCCAGCGGAACTTCTTTCTTCTCAAGTGCGGTGTATATTAACTCTAACATGTGTGTTATAGCATCGTTTGTGCTCTTGTTAGTCCTGAATCCAAATTGACAGGGGTTTAGTACATTGTGTGAAACGAGGAAGGAATAGATCTGTTTATGAATTAATTTTTCGAAGATTTTAGAAAGCAGTGGTAAATTTGAGATTGGTCTATAATTGTTCAAGTCAGTTTGGTCACCTGGTTTGTGGATCGGGGTGACCCTAGCTATTTTGAGAATTGATGGGAAGGTGGAAGATTCAATGGATTTATTGAATAATGTTGCTATAATTGGTGACAGTACATGTGAAGCTTTTGTACATAAAGGGTGGTAAGCTGTTTATGTCTCCTGCTTTGTTTTTGAGGGTGTTGATTATGAGCGAGACTTCAATTGAGTTGGTAGGAGCTAGGAATAGTGTATCTGGGTAGGTGTTGGTGAGGTAGTCTGTTGGACGAGTGTTCGAGCTTGGGATTTTACTCGCTAGATTTTTACCTATGGTGGAGAAGAAAACATTAAGTCTGTTTGCTGTCTCAGTCGGTGAGAGTAGGGGTTCGTCTGTTTTTTCAAATAAAAGACAAAATTATTTTTCTTATGAAATGGTAGAGAAACTTTTCTGAAGGTAATAAAGAAGTACAAAATATGATGGAAAACTGACAAAATTATGCTTTTGCAAATTTTACTGTTTCATCAATATTTACTCATCGGCAATTTCCTCCAATCTGAGTCCGATTTTAGGCCAATTACGTTGTTCCAGTTGACCAAATTTTGAGCTAGTATATCTTCCATTTTATCGATTAAACACAAGAAATCGCCCAATCATCTATTTCAACTACTCAATAAAGTGATCAGAAATTGGTAATATGGTCAATTTCACACAAATTTCAAAATATTCCAATTTCAAAACAGGATCCAGAATGAACAATGCAGGCATACTGGGCACTAAAATAACATTTCCTCTGTTCATTAGTAAGGTTTCTAGGCTTTACACATGAATTCCATTTTGATTTTCTATTCACATAAATAATAGAAGATTTACTGTTATGCAATATTGTAGCAATTGTATAAATAGGCTCACAGCTTATCTGAATGAGCTGAGCTCATGGCATAGTACTATGGGACCGACACTGGCCGTAGTACAACAGAACCGACCTCAAAAGGGTTAAAATAAAGACAAAGATTTTTTTCTTTGCAAGGTTACAATGTGTATTTACAATTTTGATTTGTTGAATACAAAGAAAGCCACTATCATGCCAAGGCATTTCGGGCAGGCTTATCCTAGTACAGTGGTCCTTGACTTACAAGTGCCCCAACTTATAAGTTTTCCGAGTTACGAGCCGTTGCTCAGTCGATTTTTTGCTTTGAGTTGCAAGCCGAAATCCGAGTTACGAGCGAGCTTCAGATACAGCGCCACTAATTGGTGGCGTATCTGAAGTTAAATCCAACTCTGTACCCAGAGGAATGTCAGGTACTTGGTCCCATCCCACATGCTCTTCCAAGACAACTGGAAGGATAATACTCCCAGTGGTGATGGTGATGGGTGGAGTACTTATAGTGGTGGGTGGAGTAGTGATGGTTGTGGGTGGAGTAGTGATGGTGGTGGGTGGAGTACTGATAGTGGTGAGTGGAGTAGTGATGGTGGTGGGTGGAGTACTGATAGTGGTGGGTGGCGTAGTGATGGTGGTGGGTGGAGTACTGATAGTGGTGGGTGTAGTAGTAATACAGTGGACCCCAGGTTTTTGTTATACTTTCGTTCCAGAATGCTGTTCAAGTGCCATTACCACGAATTTATTCCCATAAGGAATAATGTAAAGTAGACTAGTCCTTTTAGACCCCATAAGGGTTTCTTGCAGTTCTTGATGAACACGGAGTTCCGTGAGTCTGGGCATGGGGCAGAGTGCATGGGCATGTCATCTATCGCCTTTTGAAGTCATTTGGCATCAGGATAATATCAGATAGGTTTGAGTCTTGCTCATAAAAATCATTTAGGTCTTCGACTCTCAGTCTAATTAGCAGCTCGCTGAAAACCGAGCCATATTGGGACTAAGGTGTTGGGAGCAGTGAGAGGATTAAATACTATGTTATGTTCATTCATTTATAGCTGTGTTGTTGTTGTTATGGAGACGAGCCATGGAGAGTACACTTGTTATTGTTACTCTGGCTTTCATTAACTGACAACCATAAGCGGCGACGAGGATGGGATCATAGGAGCCAAGGGTAGTGAGCCACTGTGTGCGGAAGTAGTGGAGTACTGGCAGCCCAGGATGTTGCAGCAGAGTGGTGAGGTTTGTAAGACTACAGCAGCAGCAGCAGCGTGGGTAAACATGGCAATGGCATCACAGGGAAGCTTAGAGCTTTGGCTAAGTTTGTTGGAAGCCAATTTCGCTCATTTGGGAATTAAAGAACAAGATAACAAGAGGAACTTCTTGCTAGTGTCCTTGGGATCAGAAACTTAGTGTTTTAGGTAATGTGTGTGCACCAGATTTGCCACACACGAAGAGTTTTGATGACTTAGTGGCGGCATTGAAAAGTTATTATGCAGTGAAACCAACCTACCACAACAGTTTGTTGGCATTTCAGCAGAAGAAGAAATGACATGATGAGTCCTTGCATGAATTATATAGAGATTTAAAAGTGTTAGCTGTGAACTGTAACTTTGGGGCCAATTTGACCCCAGAATGAGGGACCAGTTATTTATGGCGGTGGTGGATGAAGTTTATTTTCCTAACTTAGTTGCAGAAAATTTGGATTTGCAAAGTGTGCAGTCTGCAAAAATATTTGACAAACTTTTGAACTTGGAAGAGACATTTGTTAGAGATCAGAACTGTTCCTGAGGTACAAGTGATTATTATTATTATTATTATTATTATAATCATGGGGATTGCTAAACCCATAGGATTATACAGCGCATGGGAGGGTGGGGAGATGAAAGGTATTCAGGTTCAATTCAGGGAACTAGAGCAGATCCAATTCCCTAGATCAAGAGCCCCTCACCAGCATCAAGGAAAATCCCTTGAGGGGGTACAAGTGATTAATGCTGTGAAATGTAAACATTGTGGGTTCAAGCATAGCAGTAGTAGGCTCTTGTGAATTTACCTTTACCTAAGTCCGTAGGAGAAGTTCAGTCTTTTGTGGGGATGGTGACATATTATTGTAAATTCATTAAAAACTTTTCTTTAATTTTGGCACCATTGTATGTGGTCAAAGAGACATTCAGGTCTATGCTGGTAATCCTTTATTCAGATATAACATAATGAATGCTTCTAGCTGCAAAGATATAAAATACACAAATTAGGATGCACATGACACTGTAAGTACACATTGTACCTCCTAGTCCTAATATATCATTAACTGTGCACAGTATGGACGGACCTGAATAACTATAGGCCAGTATCTAACTTACCCCTTCTCTCCAAAATCTTTGAAAAGTTAATTCATAGGCAAATCTAATCCTACTTCATCTCCCACAACATACTCAACCCCTGTCAGTTTGGTTTCAGGCCTAATGAAAACAAATGATGCTATCATACACATGCTAGAAATAATATGCACCACTCTTGAAAAAAAAATCCCACTGGGAATCTTCATTGATTTACGTACAGCTTTTGATACAGTTGACCATGATCTGTTACACTTTCAGTTATCACACTATGGTATAAGAGGGCACTCCCTCACCTACCTAAAGTCATACCTTAGCGACAGAAGCTAATGTGTACACAAATGGAGCTAACTCTTCCACACAAACAATTACAGTTGGTGTCCCACAGGGAAGTGTTCTTGGCCCACTTCTCTTTCTCATTTACATAAACGACCTACCAAATGCATCTCAACTACTCAAACCCATACTATTTGCAGATGACACTACATACGTCTTCTCTCACCCATGCCCAGTCACACTAGCCAACACTGTAAATGCTGAATTACAGAAAATATCTACCTGGATGATGACTAACAAGCTTACTCTCAATGTTGACAAAACCTATTTCATTCAGTTTGGGAACAGAGCTACAAATGTTCCACTTAACGTAATGATAAACGGATCACCTGTCACAAAACTCACAGAGGGAAAATTCTTAGGAATCCACGTTGACAGTGGCCTCAAATTTCAGCCACATATACAACAAATTTCCAAGAAAGTCTCCAAGACCGTACGAATACTATCCAAGATAAGGTACTATGTTCCACAAACAGCTCTCCTTTCCCTGTATCACTCACTCATTTACCTCTATCTCACCTATGGAATCTGCGCATGGGGCTCAACAACAATAAATCACCTCAGACCATTAATAACACAACAAAAGGCTGCAGTTCGAATGATAACAAATTCCCACTCCAGACACCATACTTCACCAATATTCAAAAGTCTAAACTTACTCACCATACAAGACATCCATAATTTTTACAGTGTCTATTGCATACATAGAACACTAAACTCAAATATTAACCCACAACTCAAAATTCTCCTAACCAACCTTAACAGGACACATGAATTAACACAAGGCACAGATCACTCTTCGATGTTCCCCGCGTCCACCTCACACTATGCAAAAACGCAATGCACATTAAAGGCCCAAAAATTTGGAATTTATTACCTATGATTACCAAAGAAACCCGGTCTGTACATCATTTCAAAACTCTGCTGAAAAACCACCTACTCACCCAAAACTAAATACCCACTACTTTACATTACCTACAGAGTTAATAAATCACTTAACACTGCCTCAAAACAACATTCACTGTGTTACTCTCCTAGCTTCAAACCCCCTTACATAATTGTTCAAAGAAAAATAATTTCTCAAACATAATTTAGTACAAATGTTGAAACTTGTATCTCATAATGTATAAACCTGTTATAATTAATACAACCTAATCTAACTTTGTTCCTACAGCATTACTAAATAAAGAAATCCATTCTCATGTACCACTGTGCTCCTTGTAACTCATCTAATGACCATATAAACTGTTATTGCAATACAAATAATTGATTTGATTTGTTTAATCTGGTTTAATAATTTTATTAATACAAATAATAAATTATTATGTTGACCTATAAAACTGTAATGATCCAAAATTATAAAACTATTATGTTTCAAAAATGTTATGTTCAAATTTCATAGCTTAAATACTCAACTATACTTATATTGTAAATTGTTTACTATAATTCTTACCATTTAGTTTTAAGTTAATTTTAAGGGCTTTTGGCATGTACACCTCTTGTAATCTCATAACCCATTGTACATCTTTGTATCATGTCACAATAAGCTATTATTATTATTATTATTATTATTACATATTAGGGAGGTAATACGTGTGCCGTCGACCTCACGCTCTGTTTGTTTACAATCAAGTTTCTCCGCCTCACCTACAGGCGTATTTGACTCACTCTATGTCACTTTATCTACATCCCACATCCTCCCCAGTTTTCAGCAGGAAACTCATCACTCCGTGACAACACAGGAGTGTGTTGTGTGATGGTCTGGCCGGGTACTGGCTCTTGTGCCTCTGGGAGTGCCTGGTCTTGCTCCATGGGTGTAGTGCAACTGTGGGGGTGTGGCCACCGAGTCGCCACTGGGCACCTGAGGCAGCTCGCTGTCCTGTGCCGCACCCCAGTCTGGTGTGGATGGGATGTTGGAAGGCTGAGGACAAGGATATGTTGACGACGGGGGCTGGTTGGCATTGGCCAGTCCCTGAATGTGGTGCAGGAACCGCCGATTGCTCAAAGTAAGCAGACCCAAGCCATCCACTTTGACCAAGTATTTGTCATACGGCTTCGACTCCACTATCACACTGGTCCTGTCCCATCTCGTGCTGTGATTCCCAGTCTGGTTTTGCAGAATCACCCGATTCTGCTGGGTGTGGTGCTGTAGATTGTCAGCTTGTTTGGCGAACCTCAGTCGGAGGGCCTCTTCTTGCATTCCCCATGTTTGACGCCACACTGGGTGAATCAATGGGCTGGTGAATACCTGCATTCCTGGAGCGATGGGTAGCAGATCCCTAAGATTCTTGCCAAAGTTGATTTGTGCTGGTGACATACTGGTCTGAGAGTCTGGCGTGTTTTGATACTGAAGCAAGCCGACAGTCACCGCCTGGGCGTCGATACTACCATTCGCGTCTGTGTGCGATGTCGTCATACCACTGTGAGTGGTATGCCGACGAAAGGCGATGTCTAACTCCCCATTGTTGCAGAAGTGACTCCGTTTCCTTTGCAGTGAACTCTGGGCCTCCGTCTGTGCTCAGTTCTTCGGGTATATCAAACGTTGCAAAGTAATTGAGAAGGGCCATGATGAAGCCCTTGGTGCCAGACTTTGATGCAACAATGTGTGGCTAGCCACTGAACCTATCCACGATGACCAAGTATCCAATGCCGTGTAATACACGAAAGTCAGTGGCATTGGTTTGGAAGGGGTTGCTTGGCACACATGGTTGTACAGGCGCATGCGGCTGGGAAGGTGACATTCTCCAGCAAGTGTGGCACCTGGAACGTGTGTCCTCGATGTCTCTGGTGATGCCAGGCCAAAAGATGGCACCTAATGCCCTACTGTGCATGCGACTGGTGCCTTGGTGAGCTTCATGAAGTGTCTGTAGGACCTCATTCTGAAGTGATTGTGGTATCACGATCCTGTGGTCCATTATGACGACTTCGTCCATGAGAGATAACCTGTCACGGTACTGCCAGTATGGTTGCAGTGCCTCTGGTAAGGCATCACGGGATGGTGGGAACCCAAACTCAACTAGTGGCGTGAGCAGCTGGAGGTCGTGGTCTGCGAAGGTGCACTCCTTGACTTTCTCCCATGTGACAGTGCCGAGAGAGTCTGCGGATGATCTTGCTGCCGCCACAAGGAGTGTCTCCAGGTCATCATGGGTACCCGCTGGGATCCTGACAGGGGACAGAGCACAGATTTCACTGGCTGCATCCACTGGGTCTGTGGCTGACGGGTATCGAGATGTTGTGTCTACCGCTGGGATAGTTTTGCCTGGAACGTGCACGATCTGGTACTGCCACATGAAAGTGCACTGTTTTAGTCTGAAGAGCCTCTGATTGGTGATGTCGTCTAGTGCCTGATCCTCAAGAATTTTCACGAGCAGCTTGTGGTCGGTAGTTATGACGAGATCCCTGCACACCATGGTGAAGAAGTGGCTATCTTCCAGTGCCCATGTGACACCCAAGGCTTCCTCCTCAATTGGCGCATACCGCTTCTCAGCGTCCCTTAAGAAACAAGACCCGGCCAGTGTTATCTTCCATCCATCTGCACAACACCTGGAATAGTATGGTCACAGTTGCAATGTTTCTGGCAGAGCCAGTGTCCCACCCCAGTTCTAGACCAGTCAGAGTCGAGGCACGTGTTCTTGCTGGGATTGAATATCTCGACTCCTGCTTCAATCACATTGATGATTGCCTCTTTCGAGCGGTGGAATGCCTCTTCCAGGTCTGAGTCCCATTTGAAGCTAACCTTGGGACTGAGGAGCAGTTTGAACAGTGCCATCATGTCCGTGGTCGTACCGTAGTGTGACACCTGGTTAACGAGACCAAACCAAGCCCATACATCCATAATATTGGAGGGTCTTGGAAACATCGCGATGGCATTCAGGTACTTAGGTAGAGGTTTCACTTCGGACCTGGTTATCTGAAACCCTGCAAACTCCACTTCCGTTGAGGCAAACTGAAACTTAGCTGGGTTGAGGACCACACCATTGCGTCCAGTGAGTTCCAGAAAATCAATCACTCGCCACCAATGTTCCTTCAAGTCTGTGTCCCATATGATGGTGTTGTCTATGCATTTGGTCTTTCTGGGTACATCAGTGATGATGGCATCGTACCGCTGTATGTAGGCATCCTGCAATGTGAGGAAGCCGATTGGCGGCCCTATAAACCTCAACAACAAGGCGTTCACTCCGGCTATCATTTGTTGTCTTGTTTCTCTTCTCTAACAGAGCTAGAAGCATGGTCAAAGATACATTCGGGTGTGTGCTGTAATCCTTTATTCAGATACAACAAAACGAATGCTCCTAGCTGCAAAGAAATAAAATACACAAATTAGGATGCACATGACACTGTAAGTACACATTGTACCTCCTAGTCCTAATACAGTGGACCCTCGGTTAACGAACACCCCGGAAATCGTATAATTATGTAAGTATAATATTGTAAGTGCATGTGGAAGTGTATTTTTGGGGGTCTGAAATAGACTAACCTACGTGACATTATTTCTTAAGGAAGTAAATTCATTCGGTAATGGCACTTGAGCAGGCTTCTGGGATGAAGTTTTTTCGTTAACCGAGGGTCCACTGTATATCATTAACTGTGCACGGTATGGACGGAAATCTATAGTGGGTGTACAGTGCCCCTCCCTGCATAATAAGTAACTATTAACTTACATATTAGGGAGGTAATATGTGTGCCATCGGCCTCATGCTCTCTATGTTTACACTCAAGTTTCTCCGCCTCACCTACAGACGGCACATGGGTGCCGCCATCCCGCTGTATTTGACTCGCTCTATGTCACTTCATCTAAATAAGGGGGCTACATTTGAGTGGTCTTCAGTGGAAGAGACTGTTCAAAGGATTAAAAAACAATTAGAGTGTTCAGCTTTGATGACTAATTTTTACAGGAGAGCATCCATTAATAATTGAGGTTGATGCTTTCTCTGCGAATGTTGGATGTGTGTTAATCTGGGAAGTAAATGACCAAGAAAAACCTGTAGAGTGAGGCTATGTCTGTTGTTTTTAGTGTGTGTGGGATGACCCCTGTGTCCATGCTCCCTCTCCATAAAACGTTAAAAGGCATGCGACAGAGGCTTCTTGCCATTCTTGATGAACACAGAGTTCCACGAGTCTGGGCTTGGGACAGAGTGCATGGGCATGTCATTCATTGCCTTTTCAAAGTGTTGTGGAGTTAGGATAATATCCGAGATTTTTGAGATGACCAAATTTTGGGTTTCGTTCATAAAGAATTCATTTGGATTATCGACCCTTAGTCTGGGCAGCGGCTTGCTGAACGCTGAGTCGTATTGGGACTTTAATATCTCACTCATTTCTTGGCTGTCATCTGTGTGTGTCTCATCCCAACTAAGCAGGAGCCTAATACTGGATGTTGTTTTTCCCTTAGATTTGGCATAAGAGAAGAAGTATTTTGTTTTTGTTTTTCAATTTCTTTTATGGCTTTTAGTTCTTCCTGTGATTTTTATATCCTTTAAGATTCCTTTAGCTTAAGTTCGATATTTGCAATTTCATTGACCAGTGCCTCCCTTAGTATTTCAGATATATTGGCCCCTCTCAGCAGCTCTGTGACTCTTCATCTTCATCTGTATAGGGAGCATTTCTCTTTCTAGTTTACATCTTCTATTTCTTTTTCTTAATGGAATGTGCCTTGAGCAGATCTCAAGAACCAGTTTATTTTTTCTAGGCAAAAGTTCGGATCTATGTTGTTTAGGATATCTTCCCAGCTTGTTTCATTTAGGACATGGTTGACTTGTTCCCATTGTATGTTTCAGTTATTGAAATTGAATTTTGTGAAGACACCCTCATGACTGATCACATTTTGCTGGTCAGGAGCTTTATGCGTACAGTGGACCCCCGAGTTTCGTAAACCCCGGAAATCGTACAATTATGTAAGTATAATATTGTAAGAGCTTGTGGAAGTGTATTTTTGGGGGTCTGAAAAAGACTAACCTACGTGACATTTTTCCTTAAGGGAGTAAATTCGTTCGGTAATGGTGCTTGAGCAGACTTCAAGAGTGAAGTTTTTACGAAACTCGGGGGTCCACTGTACATGTCTTTACCTCTATATGTTGTGATCCGAGTGTATTGTCTTTGATACAGTTATATTACGTATCAGATCATCGTTGTTAGTGAAGATGAGGTCCAATGTATTTTTTTAGTCTTGAAAGCTCTAATATTTGCTCTTTTAAGGTGAATTTGGTGAGGAGATTTAATAGCTCATGTGTGTGTGAATTTTTATCTGAGCTGCCTCCTGGGGTGATCTATTCTAAAATATTATTTGATACACTCCTCCATTTTAGGTGTCTCAAGTTGAAATCTCCTAGTAGCAAGATGTTTGGGGCAGGAATTGGGAGATTTTCCAGTGGTCAGTTTTCAAAAGCTGCTCCCGGAATTGCTGGGAAGTTGCGTCTGGAGGCTTGTATACCACCACAATGACAAGGTTTTGGTTTTCAATCTTTACCCCCCTTGTTGCCTGTTTTGTCTGTCGCATCTGAATAGGTTATAACCTGGGATCCATATTTCGTAGTGTATGTGTGGGGGAGTAGTAAGGGTAGTGTGGATGGGGGGTAGTAAGGGTAGTGTGTGTGGGGGTAGTAAGGGTAGTGTGTGTGTGTGGGTGTAGTAAGGGTGTAGTAGTGTGTGGGGGTAGTGTATGTGTGAGGGTAGTGTTGGGGGCTGTGTGTTGGTTTAGTATGTGTGTTGGGGTAGTGCATTTGGGGGTAGTATGTGTGTTGGGGGTAGTATGTGTGTTGGGGTAGTATGTGTGTTGGGGGTAGTATGTGTGTTGGGGGTAGTATGTTTGTTGAGGGTAGTATGTGTGTTGGGGGTAGTATGTGTGTTGGGGTAGTGTGTGTGTTGGGGTAGTATGTATGATGGGGGGGGTAATGTGTGTGTGCTTGTTGCTATCCTGGATTGCCGGTAAACAGGATATAGGATAACAACCTCACATCCACCGAGCCACCTCGGTGGGCAAAAGAGAAGGCAGTCTGAAGCCCACCTTTGATCACCACCTCACAGAACTGATGGGCAGCCTACAGAGATACACCCGCTACCCGAAGGGCACCGAAAGCTGCCCTCTGGAACTCCAGACGGTAGATCGGAACATCCCCCAGATGATCCAGATTCCACGGCAAATACCACCACCACCACTACCAGGAGCCTCAATGGAGTGGGATGGATAATGACACTTTTTTCCCAACCCAGAAGCTAGAATTTCAGAGGGAAGACCCCAAAGGCCAAAAGCAGGAAAGGAAGGAGAGGGGAGGGATGGGAAAGATGGGGTTGGGAAGAGAGGAATGAGGGATAGTTAGGTTCAGTAGGAGGAAGAAGATTGAAAGGTCCAGTTCCTCAGACCAGAAGCCTCTTTACTACACCAAGGAGCCCCTCTTGAAGAGCCTAGTTTTATACAGTTTTATGCTTATATATGCTCAGTTTTATACTAATATATTCTTGGTTGTATACTCATATTTGCCCAGTTTTATACTTAAATGTACTTATGTATGCCTAGGTTTTATGTTCCTCTGTCAGTTTTACTAGACTCAACAGTCCAATAAGCCTACTGTCACAGTACAGGGGACACTAACCTAATGTCTACCAGCAAACTATTATAGCTATCCTATTTTTTTGTCATGTGAAATATTCAGGCCTTCCTGCTCAATCCAATCGACTACCACATTTTCAATCCAAGAGAGAAGCTTCAATACCTTGGATCAAGAGCCCATCACCAGCTTCAAGGAACCTCTCTTGATAGAGAATCTTTTTTCCGATCGTAATGTCACCAAAAGTATGAATTATGCTCTTGCAAAGTTAGCGGTCTCGACGATATTTACGCATTGGCGATTTCGCTCCGTTTGAGCCCTATTTTCGGCCAATTCCAATGTCCAGTCTACTAAAATCATAGCTTTTTGCTAGAATTCCATTTGTTCTTTCGATTGAATACAAGAAACAGCCCATTTACCAATTTCAACTACCCAATAAAGTGGTCAGAAATTGGCAATTTGGCCAATTTCACACAAATTTCAAAAGATGGCAATTTCAAAATAGGGTCCAGAATAAACAAAACAGACATTCCTGGCACTAAAATAACATTTTCTCTGTTCATTAGTCATGTCTCCAGGCCCCTCTTACATTACGTTTGCTTTCCATTTTGATTTTTTCTCACAAAAAATAAAGATTTACTGTTATGTATACTACTAAATCATTGTAAAAACGGTATAAATAATATCAGCGCACTTGTAAAAGAATATTAGACTCACCAGTTGACGTGTATTGGACGCGAGGTGTGATTTGTTTATTCTTGAACATCGGCAAAAATCTAACATTTTCGCTACTTTGAGCTCAATTTCAAGGTACTTGTCATTGTGAAACCAATCAAAATCATCTCTATTTCTGTAATATATCTTCCATTCTATCAAATGAGACAAAGAAAACGAGAATACGACTATAAATACCATACGAAAATACATTGCAAAGTCAGTTTAAAAAAAAAAAAACACGGTCGGAGTTTTCTTCTCATGCACTGTGTGCTCCAGGATTTTTTTTATACTTAGCACAATGACCACGCAGACCCATTCTCTCACATCTATGCCTACCAGCTTTTTCCCGCTTGATTTGAGGGCGCTAGAATTTACGCCTACTAGCACGGCACCAACCCTGACGTGTAAGCCGTACTATTATGGCATTAACCCTGAAAGGGTTAAGGAATAAACACTAAAATTACACTGATCTTAACTTCTAGAATTACACTGAACTTAATTATCTTTTTTAGGAAACTTTAAAAAATCATGTAGTTTAAAGATCTTTATTGGGGAACTTGAAAAAATTATTACATTCATAGGAAAGCAGTAAACCCATAGGGGGTTGTACAGTGCCTACAGGGACTGGAAGGTATTCAGGATCAATGCAGGGAATCATATGGTCCAGCTCCTCAGATAGACCTGCAGTAGAATATTTATTATTATTATAATCAAATAGAAGCGCTAAACCACAGGGGTTATACAGCCTGCAGTAGAATAAAAGGTTGGAAATACATAACATTAATATGCATTCATCTGATGTTCTGATTTCATTTTGCTTTTAATAATATTTAGCCTGGTCCAGGGCCAGGCTGTGGGTGTGCGAACCTCCAGAAGCAACTCCAAGTAATACTTGAGCAGCATGATGAACTGTTGTTTCTATGATGCATGCAAACAAATTTTCCTTCATACAATACACTTCTAGACAACCCTGGCCCCAGGCCACGATCTAGTAGAAAAACTCTCAGAATTCATCAAAGGTATATCAAAGAAAATTTAAATAAAAGATTACCATGGCTTCAACCAGAGAAAAACATTGAAGACCCTCATGACATAGTTGTTAATTTTAATGATGGAGTACTACATTCTCAAATATCATAGTTGCACTGCTAAAGAGGAAAGATAAACTTCCTTGAATTAAAACTCATATGTATACTTGGAATTTAAATTTGTGTGACATGATCATTTAAACACCTGGAAGACCAACACAATTTTTCTCCAAATAGTTTTCCTGCATCTTACTAGATCACATATATCTAATGATCATACAACACATCAATAAAATTTACACTATGATGTGAATGAGTCAATTAAATTTAAATGAGAAGACTTTTTGACAATGAACACTGATATGATTTCTAACTTGTATGAATTCTAATGTGTCTTACTAAACTAGATTTTTGTGAAAAATTTTTTAAACACGCTGAACACTGATATGGTTTCTCTCCAGTATGAGTTCTCATGTGATTTACTAAATCAGACTTTTGGGAAAAGTCTTTTAGGCATTCTGAACACTTATATGGTCTGTCTCCAGTATGAGTTCTCAGGTGACTTACTAAATGTGATTTTTGTGAAAAGTCTTTCAAACATTCTGCACACTGATATGGTTTCTCTCCAGAATGAATTCTCATGTGACTAACTAAATCAGACTTTCGAGAAAAGTCTTTCAGACATTCTGAACACTGGTATGGTTTCTCTCCAGTATGAGTTCTCATGTGACTTACTAAATGTGATTTTTGTGAAAAGTCTTTCAAACATTCTGAACACTGATATGGTTTTCCTTCAGTATAACTTCTCATGTTACTTACTAATTCAGAATTTTGAGAAAAGTCATCCATATATGGTTTCTCTCCAGTATGAGTTTTCAAGTGACTTACTAAATGTGATTTTTGAGAAAAGTCTTTCAAACATTCTGCACACTGATATGGTTTCTCTCCAGTATGAGTTCTCATGTGAATTACTAAATCAGACTTTTGAGAAAAGTCTTTCAGACATTCTGAGCACTGATATGGTTTCTCTCCAGTATGAGTTCTAAAGTGATTTATTAAATGTGATTTTTGAGAAAAGTTTTTCAGACATTCTGAACACTGATATGGTTTCTCTCCAGTATGAGTTCTCATGTGTGTTACTAAACATGATTTTTGAGAAAAGTCTTTCATACACACTGAGCACTGATATTGTTTCTCTCCAGTATGAGTTCTCATGTGTCTTACTAAAAAAGACTTTTGAGAAAAGTCTTTCAGACATTCTGAGCACTGATATGGCTTTTCTCCAGTATGAGTTCTAAAGTGAATTACTAAATGTGATTTTTGAGAAAAGTTTTTTAGACATTCTGAACACTGATATGGTTTCTCTCCAGTATGAGTTCTCATGTGTTGTACTAAATTACATTTTTCAGAAAACTCTTTTAGACACACTAAACACACAAATTTTTTTTGGCCAATAATACTCCAGGTCAGAGACACACACTGAGATTGTTCTGAAGAAGACTGCTTTAATGAGTGTGAATGTTTATATAATTGGTCTCCTACATGAACAACTGTACATTGCATTGCTTCAACACACTGTGTTTCAAGTATTTTTGACATAGTGAACAATAATATTCTCACACATTAATTAAATTACTTAACTAGAGGAAATTTTGAGAATATTTTATTACACTGAATTATACCTGTATGGGTAATATAGTGTCTGAAGAATAGGAAGGGTGACACTAGCATATATTTGCACATTTAGGATACAATAGCCTTATGATACTGTTGTTGGCACTGTAAATGTTGTATTACAAACACTGTTGTTACAGCATTATGACTATTATTAATAATGTAGTTAGTGCTGTCAGTCAATTATTAACACTGTAGTTAAAGTTCTCACTGTAGTGTTCTCTGTATTAACACTATAGTGACACTATACTAACATTGTAGATAGTGCTGTCACTGTATTAACACTGTGATTAGTAGTGTCACTATTACAAACACAGTAGTTAGTATTGTCACTATATTATTAACACTTTCGGTAACATTGTCCCTTTTATAAACATTATAGTTAGTGTTACTATTATTTACACTGTAGTTAGTGTTGTTACTATTACAACTGTAGTTAGTGTTGTTACTATTACAACTGTAGTTAGTGTTGTCACTATTATATAATATTATCACTATATTAACACTGTAGTTAGTGTTGTCACTATATATACATTAAAGTAATACAGAGCTTACATATGTTTTATATAATTGATGTTGGCACTACAAGGGGTAGCCTCTGGTACTAGGATGACCTGCAGTACTGGCACTACAAGGGGTAGCCAGTGGTACTAGGATGACCTGCAGTATTGGCACTACAAGAGGTAGCCTCTGGTACCAGGATGACCTGCAGTACTGGCACTTCAAGGGGTAGCCTCTGGTACCAGGATGACCTGCAGTATTGGCACTACAAGGGGTAGCCTCTGATACCAGGATGACCTGCAGTATTGGCACTACAAGGGGTAGCCTCTGGTACTAATATGACCTGCAGTATTGGCACTACAAGGGGTAGCCTCTGGTACTAGGATGACCTGCAGTACTGGCACTACAAGGGGTAGCCTCTGATACTAGGATGACCTGAAGTATTGGCACTACAAGGGGTAGCCTCTGATACTAGGATGATCTGCAGTATTGGCACTAAAAGGGGTAGCCTCTGGTACCAGGATGACCTGCAGTATTGGCACTACAATGGGGTAGCCTCTGGTACCAGGATGACCTGCAGTATTGGCACTTCAAGGGGTAGCCTCTGGTACCATCATGACCTGTAGTATATACACTACAATGGGTAGCCTCTGGTACCAGGATGACCTGCAGTATTGGCACTACAAGTGGTAGCCCCTGATACAAGGATGACCTGCAGTACTGGCACTAAAAGGAGTACCCTCTGGTACTAGGATGACCTGCAGTATTGGCACTACAAGGGGTAGCCTCTGGTACCATCATGACATGTAGTATTAGCACTGCAAGTGGGAGCCCCTGGTACCAGGATGACGCAGTCTTGGCACTATAAGTGGCAGTTTCTGGTACCAGGATGACCTGTAGTATTGGCACTACAAGGGGTAGCCTCTGGTACCAGGATGACCTGCAGTATTGGCACTACAAGGGTAGCTTCTGGTACCAGGATGACCTGCAGTATGGCACTACAAGGGGTAGCCTCTGGTAATAGGATGACCTGCAGTACTGTCACTACAAGGGGTAGCCTCTGGTACCAGGATGACCTGCAGTATTGGTACTGCACGTGGCAGCCTCTGGTGCCAGGAAGACCTGCAAAATAAAATTGTAAATTTATAATCCTGTATTATTATAATAATTATTATTATGGGGGAGAATGTGGCAGATGCTGCAGATGTAAGGAACAGGTGGCAGGTTACTGAAAGCAGTTAAGAGTTTTTATGAGGATAATGAGGCTAAGGTTAGAGTAGGAGGGAGATCATTTCCCAGTAAAAGTAGGCCTTAGACAAAGAAGCATGATATCACCGTGGTTGTTCAATAATAATAATAATAATACTTTATTGAGACATGGTACAATGATACATGGTAGACAAGAAATATAGTTATTAATGAGATGTACATGCCAAAAGCCCCTAATATGCTGTGCATTGCGGGCATTCTTAGGTCTACTTAATTCTAGACTACATGGTAAAAAGTTATGGTTGATAATTTATAAAATAAGTATAATTGCATATCTAAGTTATAAAGTTTGAATATAAGTTGAACATATCAATTAACCCTTTGACTGTTTCGGTCGTATATATACGTCTTACGAGCCACTGTTTCGGACGTATCTATACGCCTAAATTCTAGCGGCCTCAAATCAAACAGGAGAAAGCTGGTAGGCCTACATGTGAGAGAATGGGTCTGTGTGGTCAGTGTGCGCAGTATAAAAAAAAAATTGGGCAGCCAGTGGTGCATTGTGGGAACGCCATTTCAGTAGTCCTTGTTCAGCATGCCTAGCGGTAAGAATTATCTGACTCCCCGGCGCATCTGGGACTGTTTTCTTCCTCAATGATAGCTCTAACACAGATGGAAGTGTCTCTGAAGATGAATTTCATGGTTTTGAGGAGTTTGTGACCGAAAGCAATGCCCAGGATACCAGAAGGAAGGAAGGAAAAAAGAAAGAAAGTAAGGAAGGAAGAGATGAGAGGAAGGAAGGAAGGAAAGAACAGATGAAAGGAAGTAAAGAAGGAAGGAGGAAAGGAAGGAAGGAAAGAAAGAAAGGAAGTAGAGATGAGAGGAAGGAAAGAACAAAGAAGAAAGAAAGAAAGGAGATGAGAGGAAGTCCACACACTTCAAGCGGTAAGGGAAGTTGATGGAAAGTGTCCAGTCATTATATGTGTACAGTGGACCCCGAGTTTGTAAAAACTTCACTCCTGAAGTCTGCTCAAGTGCCATTACGAGCGAATTTACTCCCTTAAGGAAAAATTTCACGTAGGTTAGTCTATTTCAGACCCCAAAAATACACTTCCACAAGAACTTACAAAATTATACTTACATAATTGCACGATTTCGGGTATTCGTTAACCGAGGTCCACTGTATATATATTATAGAACAATAGAAATAGGTTGGTAGGTAAGTAAGTAGGTAGGCAAGTAAGTAGGAAGGCAAGTAGGTAAGTAGGTAGGCAAGTAGGTAAGCAAGTAGGTAAGCAAGTAGGTACGTAATTAGGTAAGTAAGTAGGTAGGAAGGACTGTGGGGAAGAAGAGCTTGGGACCCCATGGGTGTTGACAGGTGAGTGGTGGTATAATATGTCATTTTGACAGCAGCCGCACCTGACTCAGCATATTTACAAGTCCACACACTCACAACAACCAGCTTCCAGAAGCCTAATATCAGTTCTATGAAGTGTCCAGTGACTATATATGCGTATATATAGAAACCAGAAGGAAGGAGATGAAAGAAAGGAAGGAAGGTAGGTAGGAAGGCATGTAGGAAGGAAGGTTGGAAGGAAGGAAGGAAGGTTGGAAGGAAGGATGGAAGGAAGGAAGGAAGGAATGACGACCCAGAAACAACAACCAGCTTCCAGAAGCTAATAGCAATTCTATGAAGTGTCCAGTGATTATATATGCGTATATATAGAAATCAGAAGAAAGGAAGAAAGGAAGGACGAGATGAAAGGAAGGAAGGAATGTAGGAAGAAAGGTTAGAAGGAATGTAGGAAGGAAGGAATGTAGGAAGAAAGGTTAGAAGGAATGTAGGAAGGAAGGAAGGTAGGAAGGAATGTAGGAAGAAAGGAAGGAATGTAGGAAGGAAGGAATGACGACCAGCGACCATCAACCTAGGATAACTACCTAACACAACTGCCAGCTACTATTTTGAAGAAAACTGCTCAGAAGAGATGTTTTGTCTGTGCATATACAAAAAAACACCCACAAAAATGCAGACATTCGTTTTATGTGTGAGGAATGTAAAACACCACTGTGCATGTTTCAAAGAGTTCCACAAGCTGCAGAACTATTATGAACATGTCCAGTGACTGTACATTTGTATATATATTATACAATAATAGTAATAAAGATTTTTTTGTATTGTTTATTTGTGTAAACAAGTTTTGTAAACAATATAAAGATACTAATGTTTATGCTATTATTGTGTTGCATACAACGAATGTATATATATACATTGCACCTTATCTTGGCCTCACAGGCCACATAAGTTACGCAAAAAAAGAAAATAGTGAAAAAAACAAGAAATCTATGAATGGAAGTAAACAAATGTTTACTGAGTGAGCGGCAGTCGCCGATGTTGCCATACGCGGCTCATTTTCTGCCAACTTTACACCTCCATATCTCGGTAAGTATTGATGGCAAAAATCTGTTTTTAGGACAAAAATAATCTTAACATTTTGATAAGAATTTTTTTTTTTTTTCGAATATTTTGCGACAACAGAATGGCACTCAGGATTGAGGGTTGCGACAGTCAAGGGGTTAATTGTAGCAATGCAACTAATTGAGTGAGATAACAATTTAAAACAATTAGTTGCATTGCAGTTACAGTTTACGTGGTCATTATAATGTAAATTTTATGGAAATAGAACAATATATTTACAGATGGGATTGTAAGAGAAGTGAATGCTCGGGTGTTGGCAAGATGTGTGGGATTGAGAGATAAAGAATTTAACACAAAGTGGGAATCGTCAGTTACTTTTTGCTGATGACACTGTGCTTTTGGGAGATTCTGAAGAGAAGTTGGAGAGGTTGGTGAATGAGTCAGAAAAGTATGTAAAAGAAAGAAATTAAAAGTGAACACAAGAAAGATCAAGGTGATGGGGATAACAAATAATTTAGGTAACAAAAGATTGGATACCAGATTAGAGGGAGGGAGAGAGTATGGAGGAAGTAAATGTATTCAGATATCTGGGAGTGGACTTGTAAGCAGATAGATCTATGAAAGACGAGGTGAATCATAGAATTGATGAGGGTGGGAAAAGGTGAGTGGAACACAAAGGAGTCTGTGGAAACAAAGAACATTATCCATGGAAGCAAAGAGGGAAATGTATGAGAATATAGTGGTACTGTACCAACACTTACAGGTATCCCTCAACATTCGCGAGGGTTAGGGGATCAAGAGCCTCGTGAATGTTGAAAAATCGCGAATGTTTGGTGCCCCAATATATTGTAGGAAATATAATACAATACTGCTTCCTTAACCTATTGAACCATGAACAATCGTAAAACACATATAAACATCATAAAATAATGTACTATATACATGTTATTTTGACATGAGCTGGCTGTGGTGGGAGGCCTGTAATAGTATAATTATACAATATGTATTTTATAGTGTTGTGAAGTGTCATGGGGAATCAAGAGTTACATACACACTGCTTCTTCTCCCTCTGCTGTAGCTCCGCCCACTTTGTAATGATGCCAAATGTTGAATTAAATATGTATACATTAGAACAAAAAATGAAACTCCAACTTCATAACTTTATTTTAATTTGCATAACTCATATATTACAGAAAACAATAAAAAAGTAAAATACACATACAACGAGTTAAGCTTACAGAAAAATACATTAAATTCACCATCAAACATCGTTACGAAGTGGGAGGAGCTATTGGAGGGAGGGAGAGGCGCAGTAACATTCAGTGTCTGGTGAGTCGTCATGGGTGTTGGATGTTAGCCTTAGTGCTAATAAAATGTTGTGTAATTACACTAATATTAGTAATAAAGGTTATCTATCTATTACATTTATTCCAAATTGATATCAGAAACATGATAAATACCCTAGAACTGTAATAAAGATGCTGAAATGAATAATATATGTCATATTATATGAGGGGTAACAGAGCAGGCAAGACCGCCAC
Source organism: Cherax destructor (assembly GCA_009830355.1). Classification (NCBI taxonomy): domain Eukaryota; kingdom Metazoa; phylum Arthropoda; class Malacostraca; order Decapoda; family Parastacidae; genus Cherax; species Cherax destructor. The sequence goes on from WNWK01013962.1 coordinate 31,221, forward strand.
CATATATGAGATGTTTACATCAGGGTAAACCTGCCTAAATCACTCTTGTCGTAAGAATAAATGCAAAAATAGCATTTATTGTTTTTAGAATAATAATAATTTATAATAATTGATCTGGAGCACTTTAAATGTTATCAGTATTTGGTAGCTGACATTTAGAGCACTCCACAGCAATTATTATTATTATTATTTTCCTTCAATATATTGTAAGAAAATAATATTATTATTAATAATAATAATTATTATTATTTCCCTAAAATATATTGTAGGGAAATAATAATTAATAATAATAATAATAATATTGCTGTGAGTGCTCTAAATGTCAGCTCCAAATACTGATAACATTAAAGTGCTCAGATCTATTATAAATTATTATTATCTAAAAACAATAAATGTTATTTTGCATTTGTTCTTACGACAAGAGTGTTTAGGCATGTTTACCCTGATGTAAACATCTCATATGTGGCGCTCCTGCTCTGTTACCTCATAATATGGCATATTATTCATTTCAGCATCTTTATTACAGTTCTATGATTATCATGTTTCTGATATCATTTGAAATAAATGTAATAGATAGATAACCTTTATTTAGTACATTAATTACTTACTGCTTCCTTAACCTATTGAACCATGAGCAATCATAAAATGCATGAAAACATAGTAAAATATTGTACTATATAGTACTACATACATGTTATACTGTAGTTTAATAACAAATAATGAACGAAGAAAACACTCGGTGAGTGAGTGGTGTGGGGGTTGGCTGCCTGGTCGGAGGGAAGGTAGTAGGGACACTCGGGTGGCGGGAAACTTAAATATGATTTGGTGGGTGGGAATTTGGCGGCCGGAAATTCGCGAATGTGTGAAGCCCGCGAAAGTAGAAAACGCGAAAGTTGAGGGATACCTGTATATGGGTGTGAAGCATGGGTGGTGAATATTGCAACAAGGAGAAGGCTGGAAATAGTGGAGATGTCTTGTCTGAGGGCAATGAGTGGTGTGAATATTATACAGAGAATCCATAGCTTGGAGATTAGAAGGAGGTGCGGGGTTTCAAAAAGTATTATCCAGAGGGCAAAGAAGTAGTTGTTAACCCTTTCAGGGTCCGTCCCGTAGATCTACGGCTTTGAAGCCAGAGTCCAAGCCGTAGATCTACGCCATGAGCTCAGCTCACTCAGATAAGCTGTGAGTGGTAAATTTTGGCCTAGATATGAGAGAATACATCTATGTGGTAAGTGTGCACCACATAAAACAAATCCTGCAGCACACAGTGCATAATGAGAGAAAAAATAATGAGACCATAATTTTGGAATAAAACAGCAACTTCGCGGTGTTTTTCGTATGTTGTTTATACAGTGGTCCCTCGACTAATGTAATTAATCCATTCCAGGAGCTAGTTCTTAACACGAAAAATTTGTAATTCGAAACCTTATTTCCCATAAGAAATAATGTAAATACAATTAATCCGTTTCCACCCAAAAAATTTCACCAAAAATTCATTTTTTTAAAGAATAAATACTATTGTTTTACATACAGAAAACAATGAGAAATAAATATAAAGCACTAATTATAATGGACAAATGAACAGTTAAATAAGTTTTACCTTTATTGAAGACTCTTGTTGGCATATGAGAGTGTTTGTTTGGAGAGAGGACAAAATAGTCCTTCAATATGACAATAATATCAACTCTACAGCTTATTTATCTAGCACAATTCATCTAATATGACATAATAAACAATATTAATAACATAGAAACATGATATAAACTCTAGAATGAATAAAACATGTCATTACGAATCTGGAAGGACTGGTGGAGTGTGTGTTGGTGTTATTGTTGGGTATAAGGACTGGTGGAGTGTGTTGGTGTTGTTGTTGGGTATAAGGACGAGATGGTGGCAGAGGACGGCGCTCTTCTCAGTGTCCCTATAATCTCAAACAACATTGTAGAAGTTAAGTTTTGTGTCGTCATTTTCTATCGATTAATCGCTTAACTTAAGTAAGTTTATTCAGGTATACACAAATCCAGTTATACATAGATTATCATACATAGCAGCATATGTGTAGAAAACCTAGGATAACCCAAAAAAGTCAAGACAGAATGACTTATTTCCATTGCTACACTTTATCACTGGCTGGTGCTATAGCCTTTATCGACTTGTGAAGCTTCTTTGGACCCATGGTGACTTATTTCACAGTGACGATCACTTAACCAACAATAAACACAACAAAAGTACAGTGGTCCCTCGGTTTTCGGTCATCTCCAAACTCGCCCTTATATGTAAGTGTATTTTTGTAAGTGCTTTTGCAAGTGTATTTTTGGGGGTCTGAAATAGACTAACCTACGTGACATCATTTCTTAAGGAAGTAAATTCGTTTGGTAATAGCACTTGAGCAGCATTCTGGAAAGAATTTTCGGCGAAAACCGAGGGTCCACTGTATTGTGAATGTTTGAAAGAGCGCGCTGGGTAATGTTCTCTCAAGTGTAAACAACGCTTGACTGGCGTCCTGTCCACCTCACCGCGCTTGCGCGGGGCAGGCAGACAGGTCTGCTTTTTATGCGAAAAAAGCTTACATTACACAATTTTTACGTTATTTGGAGCTTACATTAGTCGGGGTTCCACTGTATTTGTATTTGCGATTTCTTGGTCTCATTTGATAGAATGGAAGATATATTACAGAAAAAGAGATGATTTTGATTGGTTTTAGTACTGAAAATGGCTTGAAACTGAGTTCAAAGTAGCAGAAATGTTAAATTTTTGCCAATGTTCAAGAGTATACAAATGACATCACACGTCTAATACGTGTCAGCTGGTGGGTCTAATATACGTTCACGAATGTGGTGATATTATTTATACAATTATTACAATATTGCATAACAGTAAATCTTCCATTTTTTGGTGTGAATAAAAATTCATTATGTGAATAAAAAATAAAAATGGAATTCATTTGTAAAGCCAGAAAACATAACTAATGAACAGAGGAAATGTTAGTTTAGTGCCAGGAATGCCTTCATTGTTTATTCTGGACCCTATTTTGAAATAGGAATATTTTGAACTTTGTGTTAAATTGGCCAAATTACCAATTTCTGATCACTTTGTTGTGTAGTTGAAACAGTTGACTGGGTGATTTCTTGTGCTCAAGCAATAAAATAGAAGTAATACTAGCGAAATAGCTAAGAATTTGGTTGACTGGAATAATGTAATTGGCCTAAAATGGGAGTCAAAGTTGGCAAAATCACCGATGTGTAAATATCACTGACGCATCAAAATTCGCGAGAGCGCAATTTCGTCAATTTTCCAATCAATTTCGTACTTTTTGTTTTATTACCTTCAGAAAAAGATTCTCTATCATTTCATAAGAAAAAATAAGAATTTTTTTTTTAATTTCTTGGACCATGGCTGTCACTCTGAGATTTGTCCTCTGGGCCCTGAAAGGGTCAAGAAATTTAGAGAGAATTGAAGAAAATAGAATGACTTGGAGGGCACATAAATCTGTAATGGAAGGAAGGCGTCGTCCTAGGAATGGTTGGAGAGAAAGGGTAAAAGAGGTTTTGTGCGTGAGGGGCTTGGACTTACAGCAAGCGTGCATGAGCATGTCAGATAGGAGCGAGTAGAGACAAATGGTTTTTATGACTTGATGTGCTGTTGGAGTGTGAGCAAAGTAACATTTATGAAGGGATTCAGGGAAACTGGTTAGCCAGACTTGAGTCCTGGAGGTGGGAAGTACAGTGCCTGCACTCTGAAGGAGGGGTGTTGATATGTTGCAGTTCTTTAACTATAGTGTCAGCATGCCTCTGGCAAGACAGTGATGGAGTGAATGATGATGAGTCTCTTCTTTTTCGGGTCATCCTGCCTTGGTGGGAAATGGCCGATGTGTTAATAAAAATATTAAATTTTTTTGCATTATTATAATAATTATTATTTTTAACACCTGCCATCTCCCACAGAATATAGAGCAACTCGATAAAGAAGAAACGCTTACACCATCACTCACTCCATCACTGTCTTGCCAGAAGTGCACTGATACTAATGTTCAAATGCCCCTCCAAAATACAAATATCCCCACTGCTCCCTCAGAGTACAGGCACTGTACTTTCCACCTCCATTCCTCCTTCAGAGTACAGGCACTGTACTTTCCACCTCCATCCCTCCTTCAGAGTACAGGTACTGTACTTCCCACCTTCACCCCTCCTTCAGAGCACAGGCACTGTACTTCCCACCTCCATTCCTCCTTCAGAGTACAGACACTGTACTTCCGAAAGTAATGACCATAATAACGGTAATAGTGCTGAAAGCCAGACGACCCTCAACCTTCCACCTCTGGTGCTAGGCCATCTTGTTCACGTTCAGTTGTACCAGAGCAAAAGAGGAAACTCGTATTTTCCCGTGTCCAGGACTCAGATGTGAGCAGTGGTGATGATAGTGATAGTGATTATGATATCCAAGCTCTTGAAAACAGTTCCAGTAGCGAGAGTGAAGTGGAATATTCTCCAGTGAAGCGTCAGTATATACAATGCTACATGCAATCTGGTAGTGTGCCATATGCTATTCCAAGGGAAAGGAGTACATCTAGGAGTACATCTCGTGGCCGTACAACAGGAACAGATAGTGAAAATGAAGATGATATTGTTACAATTGGGATGGATAATGTGCATGCATCATCAGATGGTGGTGGTGCCATGCACCATGAGGCACCAGCAGCTGCCCATGCTGGTAGCCACGCCGCTGATACAGCTCAGCTACAACAAAGCCCATTTTCACCCACCCACACACCACACCAACCTGCACAACCACAACCACAACCACCTGTCAATATCCAGTACCCACCAGCAGACCACATCTGGGATTGGCAGCAAGGTGCCAATTTTGTTCCCAATCCCCATCACTTTGATGAAAGTCAATATGGAATACAGCCATCTTGTATACCTAGGAACAATGCCACTGAACTTGAATGTTTCGAGTTATTCTTTGATGAACCCCTGATGGAAATTATTGTCAGGGAAAGCAACACATACGTACTTCAATTACACCATGGCAAACACAATTCTTTCACCAAGATCACGCCTACACCAGAGGAAGGAGGCAACTGTGGCTGAGATGTATCTTTTCTTTACCACAATAATGCTTATGCCACATGTGTATAAGCACACTGTCAAATCATACTGGTCGACAGACCACCTGATTTCAACCCCAGTTTTCAGTGATATAATACCAGTGAATCGATTTGTGCTACTATTACGTATGCTACATTTCTCAGACAAAACCAGGCCTGACAGAAAATACAGGTTATATAAGATTAGGAATGTGTTTATGTATCTGAAACAGAAATTCAAAATGTATTTTTATCCCTTCAGGAAGCTTGTTATTGATGAGTGGTCTTCTGTTAAAACTGTCTACCCTACTTCTAACTTTCATAGTCACCATCTGGTTGAATCCTCCCTTATACAGTTGAACCCCGGTTAACGAACACCCTGGAAATCGTGCAATTATGTAAGTATAATATTGTAAGTGCTTGTGGAAGTGTATTTTTGGGGGTCTGAAATAGACTAACCTAAATGACATTTTTTCTTAAGGAAGTAAATTCGTTCGGTAATGGCACTTGAGCAGGCTTCTGCAATGATTTTTTTTCGTTAACCGGGGTTCCACTGTACACAACTTTCCTTGTATGAATCTTAGTCTTGGCTTTGTCTCTGTTGATGCCTTCCTTTCCCATTACATTGTAAAATGCTCCAAACTTCAGAACACCCGTGACTTAACCTAATTCTTTTTTCGCTTTCTCCCTCTTCACCTTTCCTCTTTTTCTCCTTTGGGTTTTCTTTCTTCTGCCTTGGGTGTTTGGTCTTTTATTATTTATTATTATTATTTTTTCCCCCCTTCTGTGTTTTTGTTCCTACCCTTTGTGGGCCCCTAGCTCCCTTGCAGTGCTCCTCTTTCTTAGTGTCTGACTGACTCCACCTCTACCACTACCTCTCTACTACCTTTCCTACTTCCTTTCTTGTTCTGTCCCAGTCTGCTGGCCTATATATACTGCCTCCTCTCCTTTCTGTTAGTGTGACTTTGTAAATGGTCCAAGTCAGACCAAAATGTCGTTGTAAGCTCCCCTCTCCTATGTGCGGGTTATTTGTGTATTGTTCCAGTCACGTTATTGTGCCTTTTAGTTATTTTAGATATGGGGGTACTACTGTATTTTCAAAAAAAGAAAATGTTTTCTAAAAGTAATTTCACCAAAAAGAACGAAATTTGATGGAAAATTTATGGAATTAAGCAGGCACAAGGTTAGTGATCTGAACACAATTTACTCATCAGTGATTTTTGCACACTAAGTCTGCGGGAAATGCCATGCATGTTTATGGACTTTTTCTATGTATAAAATTTAATCTTCTTTCAATAAACCAGCCATATCCTACCGAGGCAGGGTGGCCCAAAAGGAAAAACGAAAGTTTCTCCTTTAAAATTTAGTAATATATACAGGAGAAGGGGTTACTAGCTCCTTGTTCCCAGCATTTTAGTCGTCTCTTATGATACACATGGCTTATGGAGGAAGAATTCTGTTCCACTTCCCCATGGAGAATAAAATTTAATAAATAATTTTAATTATGAAGAAGTTCACATCAAAAGAGGTCATAGTAATAATCACAAATGACAACTACAGTGGTACCTCGAGTTACGATATTTTTTCGTTCGAGAATGCTGTTCAAGTGCCATTACCAAACGAATTTATCCCCATAAGGAATAATGTAAAATAGACTAGTCCTTTTACACCCCCAAAAATATACTTACAAAAGCATTTAAAAAAATAAACTTACATAAAAGGGCGATTTTGGGGACCATCGTAACTCGAGGTACCACTGTACTTTGTGAAACTCAGTCATTATTTCATGCTTTTTTAATATACACAATATATGTACATCACTGAATCATCATTTCTTATGAAAACTGTTATTTGGGGAGATAAAAGGAAAATATTGATTCAGGTTATGTAGTTCAACGAGGTGTGTTTCATGACTGGCATTTTGTGGTTGAGTTACATAATTTAACCAAGCATTACTTAACTTAACCTAACCTAAACTAAAAGATATTTAAATTAATCTTAATTGATACCTAATCTAACCTTACTTAACCCTTAAACTGTCCACACGTAGATCTACGTTCACTCACGTACTGCTCCGAATATTTTGAAAAAAAACAAAAAAAAATTTAAAAAATGAAGAGCGCATTTTTATAAACAGGATAGGCTAAAAAAAAAATTTAGGGCCAGTACTTACCAAGATATAAGCCCGCCAAGTTGGTGCTGGATGCTCACCTGACGGCAACATCAAGTCCTGCCACTTGCAGAAGAATTGTGGATATACTTTTTTTTCTAGTTTTTATTTTAATTTATATAATTTTTATGTTCTGATAATTACAATTTATAATAGTTCTTGTGATTTCATAGCCAATCTTTGTTCTAGCACTAATATTAGGTACTGAAATAGTACTCAAATACAGTGGACCCCCGGTTAACGAAATAAATTCATCCCAGAAGACTGCTCAAGTGCCATTACCGAACGAATTTACTTCCTTATGAAATAATGTCACGTAGGTTAGTCTATTTCAGACCCCCAAAAATACACTTCCACAAGCACTTACAATATTATACTTACATAATTGTACGATTTCCGGGGTGTTCGTTAACCGAGGGTCCACTGTAGTCAAAATCACATCAACAGGTGAACATTTTCACCTGCCTTGGTCATTTACTATTGTCTATAAATATAGAAACTTGTTTGGACTGCCCCCTGGTAAGCTGCACTCTGGGCAAGCACTGTTGACACCGACACTCTGAGACACTTCTCTCAGACTTACAAGTGGCTATGGTACAAATTTCTATCTAATTGCAGCAAGGGGAACCCCACATTGCCTACACAATACTGGAAGGGGGTTTTACTTACTTGAATTAAAAAGGGTGGCTATGTGTCCTGGTCTTCCTTATATATAACCCCTCCTAACACCATGTGCAGTGGAGAAACTTTGTCTGCAAAAGATGGGGTAATTAGTGTCCTGCCTGCACCTCAGAGTTCCCTGGTTCCTAGGATGTCCCTTGAGTAATATATGCAGTAAGTAACACTAGCTTCCAGACTGAACTTAAGAGATGACGCTGGTACATACCAACACAAAGGCGTCCGTCTGCTTAAGACCCACAGATAACTTCACTAACGTTTCCCCCAGAAAACTGGCCAGATACTGAGAGAAAGAAAGCCTAGTCTTACTGTAATGGGTCTGGATGGAGGCAGATTTCCACGGTACTTCGGGATCTCCTCCAGGGCCCCAGGACAGATGTTGGGTCACGTGGGGGTGCTGCTCGATCTCAGCACGTCTTGTTCGTGTGGAGTCTGGTCTGGTAAGAACGTAGGTCACAATTTGTGACCGCCACACTGCCTAGATTCAAGTGTGGGCTGCCAGTTGTCTCTAGCTAACATAACTTAATGCTTGCCTAATCAGGCCTATAACTACCTATATTAGGGTGCTAGAGCTACAGTATTAATATCTAACGTTGCCTTAATAATCCTACTATTAGTTTCGAACTGTACAAACTTGCCTAGGTGAGCCTAGGTGGATAAATCTATCAATTAAATATACACAATAGTCACCTTCAAAAGCTGGAGTGTGTAGTTGTTTTGTTGGGTGTGTGGGTTTATAAACTCCGAGGGCCAATCCACGGTATGTTTAAGGCTCCTAACGGCTCACTTACCCTGTGGAACTTTTAGTGACTAAAAAAGTTTCCACAATAAATATATACGAAGTATTTATAGGTCCCAGCAAAGTTTTAGACATCCTGGAATATATATGAAACTCCTTGAAGAATGGTGTTATGACAATTGTCAGATAACTACTGATAAGGCAGTGACATTGATGAATGAATGTGTGCAGGGAACCCTCGCTTTGTTTTCACTGTCTGTATCTGTCTATCTATATGTCTTTCTATATCTGTCTGTCTGTCTGTCTGTCTGTCTGTCTGTCTGTCTGTCTGTCTGTCTGTCTGTCTGTCTGTCTGTCTATATTGTCTATCTGTCTTGCTCTGCTTATCTGTCTTTCTGTCTGCCTGCCTATGAGTGCCTGGAGTATAATATGAAACTCCTTGAAGAATGGTGTTATGACAAGTGTCAGATAACACTGACAGTCCAATGACATTGATGAATGTGAGCAGGGAACCCTCGCTTTGTTTTCACTGTCTGTATCTGTCTATCCATCTGTCTGTCTATCTGTCTGTCTATCTGTGTCTGTCTATCTATCTGTCTAGCTCTACTTATCTGTCTTTCTGTCTGCCTGTGTGTGTGTCTTTCGGTCTGCTTGTCTCAGTCTCAGAGTGCCGCTCGTAAACGAACAGGTATTATACAAGATGCAGAAGTGACATGACAAAGCGTATTACTTGCCAGTCATGCTTATTTATGTCTTATATCTACAAGCATTGTATAGCATATTGCCTGGAATTTTTGGGTTATCCTAGGTAATTTACACTATGTAAAATAACTGTACTTATCTACCTGGAGAGAATTCCAGGGGTCAACGCCCCCGCGGCCCGGTCTGTGACCGTGAGAGACAGAGAGAGAGATATTACAGATATATATAGATAGACAAAGATATAGGGCAGATAGATATAGACAGAGATATAGACAGAGATATAGACAGATATATAGACAGATATAGACAATATAGACAGATATAGACAGAGATATAGACAGATATAGACAGAGATATAGACAGATACAGACAGAGATATAGACAGACAGAGATATAGACAGCCAGAGACAGCCAACGCCAGCCAGCCTGCCGAATACATAAGAACAAAAAAGAAGGAACAGTGCAGAAGGCCTACTGGCCCATGCAAGGCAGGTCCATGTCACCCCCTGGCTTAGACCAATGACCCACCTAGTCAGGTCACATCCTCTGAAGGAAGGAGCATGGCATCAGACCTAGTAGTACAAGCTAGTCAGGTCCAACTCACACCCACCCACAGCCACTCCTGTATTTATCTAACCTATTTTTACTTTCCTCTTATAAGGGAAGTGTTAATGCGACATGACATCAGTGAATCCCAGTGTTTGCCACACTATTTGCTCTAGTTGGAGCTCAATTGAACTGGTGCTCCCACAAGGTACTAAGTGGTCCAGGATTTTTTTAATACTGCACACACTGAGGGCGCAGACCCATTCTCTCATGTCTAGGCAACTCAGGCCTATCGCACTAAATTTAAAGGAATGAAAAATAAAACGTAGATCTACGTTCAGAGCAGAACACGTACAAACGTATATCTACGTTTGGACAGTTAAAGGGTTAAACAATACCTAATGTAATCTTAATACCTAAACTAATTTTAATTAAACAATTCCTAATCTTAATTAAACAATAACTAACCAAATCTTAACCCTTTCACTGTCGGTCCTGTAATATTATGGCTTTGAAGCCAGTGTCGGTCCCGTAATACTACACTAAAATTCTAGCGGCTTCCAATCTTCCAGGAGATAGCTGGTAGGCCTACATATGAGAGAATGGGTAGGAGTGGTCAGTGTGCACAGTATGAAAAAAATCCTGCAGCATGCAGTATTTTTGGTTAAAAACAGCGACTTTGCAGTGTATTTTTGTTTGGTAGTCTCATTTTCTTGGTCTCATTTGATAGAATGGAAGATATATTACAGAAATAGAGATAATTTTGAATGGTTTACAGAACAAAAGTACCTTGAATTTGAGTTCAAAGTAGCGGAAATGTTTGAATTTTGCCGATGTTCAAGAGTAAACAAATCACATCATGCATACAATACACAGTGGTGGCTGGTCAAAAAATAGAATGGGGGGACTGTGTGACTGCAAGCCAGTAATACCTATACTACTATCGTACAACATCAAACTTCTATTTTTAATCATTTTTTATCTCGTTTCAACAAAAAAATAAAAAATTAGCTTATAAATACATTGAAAACAACATACAACAGATTTTTCCTGTAATATATTTGTCAGTTGCAAATTATTTTAGCGTAAGGTTGATGTCATATGTCTGGCAGTGAGCATCTGGAGGGACTGCAGCTCTGCAGCTCCTATGGACGAGCCGCCACTGCCAATACACGTCAACTGGTGGATCTAATATGCTTTAACAAATGTGCTATTATTAATACCATTTTTACAATAATACATTAGTCTGCATAACAGTAAATCTTCTATTTTTGTGTGTGAAAATTCAAAATGGGAATGTAAAGAGGAACTTAGCATACCTTTGGCTAATCTTTTCAATATATCACTACAATCTGGCATAGTGCCAGTCAAGTGGAAAATGGCAAATGTAATACAGTGGACCCCCGAGGTTCGGTCATAATCCATTCCAGGAGCTAAACCTTAACTCGAACTGTTCGAAAGTCGAACCCTTATTTCCCATAAGAAATAATGTAAATACAATTAATCCGTTCCAGACACTATAGTTTTACATACACAAAACAATTATAAATATATATAAAGTAATAAATTTATAATTAAACATTTAAAATAAGAAATAATGTAAATACAATTAATCCGTTCCAGACACCCAAATATATTCACAAAAAAATAATTTTGTAAAGATTAACTATAGTTTTACATACACAAAACAATTATAACTATATATAAAGTAATAAATTTATAATTAAACATTTAAAATAACATTTACTTACCTTTATTGAAGACACTTGCTAGCATCTGGAAGATAGGGAGGAGGACAGGGGGAGGGCTTAGTATTTGGAAGGGAAATCCCCCTCCATAAGGACTTCAGGTAACAAGTCCCTCTCTGGGGTTACTTCCCTTCTTTGTCTTTTAATCCCACTAGGACCAGCTTGAGAGTCACTGGACCCCTGTCTAGAAAAATAACTGTCAAGAGTGCTCTGTTTCTGGCGCCTCTTTAACATTTTCCCGAAGTGGGATAAGGTTTTGTCACTGAACATGTTGCAGATATGGCTTGTTTGAGCTTGCTCAGGGTGGTGTTTTTCAACAAATGTCTGCACCTTAGTCCACATAGAACAAATTTCCTTAATTTCTAAAGAAGTTACTACCTTACCCTGTCCATCCTCCTGTGAATCAATTTCCTCTACTGTCGTCTAATGTTGTTCCAGATGAAGCTCTTGCAGCTCTTCAGTGGTTAGGTCTACCCTGTGGTCCTCCACCAACTCTTCCACATCCTCACCACTCACCTCCAACCCCAGGGACTTGCCTAATGCCACAATATCTTCCACAACAGGCACAGGGTCGTCAGGGTCAGGGTCAGCCTCAAATCTTTCAAAATCCCTGTGTTAGGAGGCAAGAACTTCACTTTTATAAAACTGAAGTCCTCAGACAAATAGTCTTCCAAGTTATGAGGATGAGCAGGAGCATTGTCCAGTAGCAGGAGGCACTTGAGTCCCAATTTCTGTTCCAGGAGGTATTTCTTCACACTGGGGCCAAACACTCAAGTGAGCCATTCCAGGAAAATTGCCTTCGTGACCCATGCCTTGGTGTTAGCCTTCCAAAACACACAAATTATTCTTGTTCACATTGTGTTTCTTGAACACTCTGGGATTTTCAGAGTGATACACCAATAAAGGCTTCACTTTAAAATTGCCCCTAGCATTACTACACAACATGAGAGTAATGTAGGTCATGTTTGGCATTTTCTTCCAAAACAGGCCTGTTTCAACACAATTAAACACTTGTTGGGGTTCGAATTTTTCAGTGTCTACAAACCCCTTAAATTCACTCACAAACTTTTCAGCAGCATGTTTGTCTGAACTGGCTGCCTCACCATGCCTTACAACACTGTGTATGTCACTACGTTTCCTAAATCTGTCAAACCAGCCTTTGCTGGCTTTAAAATCACTCGCATCAGCACTGGTTCCAGGCATTGTCTTGACAAGATCTGGGTGCAAATGTCTTGCCTTTTCGTACTTTAGGTTTCATTACCATCAGGAAAAGATTCTCAATCATTTCATAAGAATTTTTTTTTTAAATTCTTAGACACTGAGAGCAAGTTTGCGAGCAGGGGTCTCGACAGTGAAAGGGTCAAACAATACCTAACCTAATCTAAATTAAACAATATCTAACCTAATCTTAATTAACCATTTGACTGTTTCGGTCGTATATATACGTCTTACAAGCCAATGTTTCGGACGTACTATTAAGACGCATAAATTCTAGCGGCCTCAAATCAAGCAGGAGAAAGCTGGTAGGCCTACATGTGAGAGAATGGGTCTGTGTGGTCAGTGTGCGCAGTACAGTGGACCCCCGAGTTACGTACACCCCGGAAATCGTACAATTATGTAAGTATAATATTGTAAGTGCTTGTGGAAGTGTATTTTTTGGGGTCTGAAATAGACTAACCTACGTGACATTTTTCCTTAAGGGAGTAAATTCGTTCGGTAATGGCACTTGAGCAGGCTTCTAGAGTGAAGTTTTTACGATACTCGGGGACCACTGTATAAAAAAATCGGCCAGCCAGTGGTGCATTGTGGGAACGCCATTTCAGTAGTCCTTGTTCAGCATGCCTAGCGGTAAGAATTATCTGACTCCTTGGCGCATCTGGGACTGTTCTCTTCCTCAATGATAGCTCTAACATATGGAAGTGTCTCTGAAGATAAATTTCATGGTTTTGAGGAGTTTGTGACCGAAAGAAATGCCCAGGATACCAGAAGGAAGGAAGAAAGTAAGGAAGGAAGGGAGAGATGAGAGGAAGGAAGGAAAGAAGAGATGAGAGGAAGGAAGGAAGGAAAGAAGAGATGAGAGGAAGGAAGGAAGAAAGAGATGAGAGGAAGGAACAAAAGAAGTAATAAAGGAAGGAAGAAATAAAGGAAGGAATGAAGGAAGAAAGGAAGGCAAGAAGGAAGAGATGAGAGGAAGGAAGGAAATATGTAAGAAAAAAAGGCAGAAAGAAAGGAAGGAAGCTAGGAAGGTAGGTATAAAGGAAAGGAAGGAGGTTGTGGGGAAGAAGACATGGGTCCACTTTTGTGTAGACAGGTTGACAGGCAGTGTGGGTGGTGAGTAATGGTATAATATGTCATTTTGACAGCTGCCTTACCCTGACTCAGCAAATTTAGATGTCCACACACTCACACACATAGCTTGGAGCTTGCTGAAGTGCTAATTGCAGTTGATGGAAAGTGTCCAGTCATTATATATGTGTACAGTGGTCCCTCGACTAACAAAATTAATCCATTCCAGGAGCTAACTCTTAACACGAAAAATTCGTAATTCAAAATCTTATTTCCCATAAGAAATAATGTAAATACAATTAATCCGTTCTACCCAAAAATATTCACAAAAAATACATTTTAATTATAGTTCTACATACACAAAACAACATTATTAATACTATAAATACAGTGGTCCCTCGGTTTTCGTGCATCTCCAAACTCGAACATTTATGTAAGTGTATTTTCGTAAGTGCTGTTGCAAGTGTATTTTTGGGGGTCTGAAATAGACTAACCTACATGACATTATTTCTTAAGGAAGTAAATTCGTTCGGTAATGGCACTTGAGCAGCATTCTGGAACGAATTTTCGGCGAAAACCGAGGGACCACTGTACTACTACTAATACTAAATAATAAAAAACAGATTAATAAATAACATTTACTTACCTTTATTGAAGAGAGTTGCAGGCATCTGGAAGATAGGGAGGAGGACAGGGGGAGGGTGTTAGTGGTTGGAAGGGGAATCCCCCTCCAAAATGACTTCAGGTAACAAGTCCCTCTCTGGGGTTACTTCCATTCTTTTTATTTTAATGCCACTCTAGGACCAGCTTGAGAGTCACTGGATCCCTGCCTCGAGAAATAACTGTCCAGAATCCTCTGTTTCTGGCGATTCTTCAACATTTTTCTGAAGTGGGGCAAGATTCTGTCACTGAACATGTTGCAGATGTGGTTTGCTTCAGCTTGCTCAGGGTGGTGTTTTTCAACAAATGTCTGCACATCAGCCCATTTGGAAAAAATTTCCTTAATCTCTGAAGAAGTTACTACCTTAACCTGTCCAGCCTTCTCCTCTGAATCAATTTCCTTAGATGTCGTCTGTTGCTGTTCCTGATAAAGCTCTCTCAGCTCTTCAGTGGTTAGGTCTACCCTGTGCTCCTCCACCAACTCTTCCACATCCTTACCACTCACCTCCAACCCCAGGCTGTTCTCCAATGCCACAATAGAGTCCACAATATCTTCCACAACAGGCACAGGGTCGTCAGGGTCAGGGCCAGCCTCAAATCCTTCAAAATCCCTCTTTTCAACACAATCCGGCCACAGTGGTCTCCAAGCAGAGTTCAAAATCCTGGAAGTCAGTCCCTCCCAAGCCTTACCTATAAGGCCTATGCAATGCACGATATTGAAGTGATCTTTCCAGAATTCTTTTAGGGTCAATGCAGAGGCTGAGGTTACGTCAAAGCACCTTTGAAACATTGCTTTGGTGTACAGTTTCTTGAAGTTTGCAATGACCTGCTGGTCCATGGGCTGGATGAGAGGAGTGGTGTAGGAGGCAAGAACTTCACTGTGATGAAACTGAAGTTCTCAGACAAAAAGTCATCCAAGTTGTGAGGATGAGCAAGAGCATTGTCCAGTACCAGGAGGCACTTGAGTGGCAATTTCTTTTCCAGGAGGTATTTCTTCACACTAGGGCCAAACACTCCAGTCAACCATTCCACGAAAAAGTCCTTAATGACCCATGCATTAGTGTTAGCCTTCCAATACACACACAAATTATTCCTGTTAACATTGTGTTTCTTGAAGGCTCTTGGATTTTCTGCATGATACACCAGTAAAGGCTTCACTTTGAAATCACCACTGGCATTGGCACAAAGCATAAGAATTATCCTGTCTTTCATAGGCTTGTGTCCTGGCAGTGCCTTTTCCTCCTGAGTAATGAAGGTCCTCTTTGGCATTTTCTTCCAAAAGAGGCCTGTTTGTCACAATTGAACACTTGTTCCAGGTTTCAATTTTTCAGTCTTTATGTGTAGTCCTGAAACTCCTTTATGAATTTTTCAGCTGCATATTTGTCACCCAATTGCTTTAGCCTCACCATGCTGCCTACATATGTGTATGCCACTGATGTTTAAATCTCTCAAACCAGCCTTTGCTGACTTTAAATTCACTATAGCCCACAATCAGCACTGGTTGCAGGGCACATTTTCTTTAAAGATGCAGCTAGGTTCCTTGCCTTTTCACAAATAGACAGCTCAGACACTATCACCCAGCTAACTCTTTATCCTTGAGCCACACCAACAACTTCTCAATCTCTTGATTATTTGTGGTCTGTTTGGCTTCTTTGGTAACACCTTTTGCAACATCAACACTTAATTTCTTCATGCCAAGCAGGATGAAGCTGATATAGTTGACCTGTTTTGCCATATATCCTGGCAAGATCACACAATCGCACACCCTCTCGTATTACACATTATTATTTCCTTCTTCATTTCTACAGTGTTTCTCCACTTTATCATTGGGGTACCACTGAACTTTCTTGGGACCATGGTGGCTCCATTTACGTGCATACCTTGTGTGGAACAAACTCCAAGAATTATAGTGGTGTGAAATGTCTGTGGAAGCGTGCAGGGGGAGTATTGTTCTCTCGAGTGTAAACAGCGCGTGACTGGCTCTCCCAGCCTGCGCTGTGGGGCACCCAAGCGCCTGGGCGACAGGTCACGAGCGTATTCGTTACGACTCGCGATAATTTGTTAAACGCAGCGTTCCGAATTTTTGTACTATTGTGATTTGTTCGACTGCGAGCCCGTTGAATAGCGGGGTCCACTGTATCTTAAATATTTTGATTTTGTGGGGTAAAGGCAGATATTTTGGTGACTGCCAAAAGCGAATAAATTTGGTTTTAAGAACAAAAATAGGAGTATATTGAATTAATTGCATTCAGCCAACATTAGTTTTGGGCATTATTCTAACAGTGAGGTTGTCGGGAAGGAGCCACTTATAGTGCCAATGTGTGTAAAACATGGTTGCCATTTGTCAAAATCACTAAATATTTTTTCTCAGTTGTTTATTTGGCCAATCTTATTGAAACTTTGTCGCCGCTAGCAACATATGCTTCTCTTTACAAAATAAAATGGGACGAAAAATAAAGAGAAGCATGATACATTGGCGGACTAGCCCTTAAGCCAATGTCCGGCCCAGCCAGGTCAGGTTACATTCACTTAAGGGAACACTGAATCTGACCCAGCACAAGCTAACGTCAGGACCAACTCACCATCAACCGCTTTGCCCCTCCTTATGGTGTCTAGCCTACCACTGGTGGAGTCACTTCCACTTAAGGAATTGGGTACAGCTACCCCAGCCTGGTATGCAAGCTAGTCAGGTCCAAACTCACACCATCCACACCACCCCATGTTATCTAACCTATTTTTAAAACCTACCGTCTTAACATCTATGGCGGTGCTCGGGAGAGTTTATTCCTCATCCACAACTCTATTGCAAACCAGTGCTTTTTCCCTATATCCTTCCTGAATCTAGAACTTTTCCAACTTGAAACCATTTACTGCGAAATTCTATCGCTGGATAATATTATAATAATAATATAATAATAGATAATAATATTTTATTTGGACAGCAGTATTCTAAGAATTACATTTGGTTATTGAGATTACATGATTGTACATGTAAAAAACCTAGTATGCAGGGCATTTGGGCAGACTTAAAGTAACTTAAAACTAAATTGTAAAATTTTTGTAGATAGTATACAATGAGTAAAGGTGATATTTAAGCTATGAAATTTGAACATAGTTTGTACTGTCTTCATTATAAAATTAATTAAATCACATTAAACAAATTAAAGCAATAATAATAATAAAATAATAAAAGTTATAGTTGATAATTTATAAAATAAGTAAAGTTGCATATCTAAGTTATAAAGTTTGAATATAAGTTGAACATATCAATTAATTGTAACAATTTATTTACTTGGCAATGCAACTAATTGGAATTTGAGATAACAATTTAAGTAATTAATTGCATTACAGTTAGTTTTAGGTCATTATAATGTAAGTGTTGTGGGAATATTAGCTAAGTATTATTATTCATGACAGGTTTATTCATTCATTCGTTCATTCATACATTACATTGACTTGAATAGTCAGGTTTACGTTAAGTGATGCAACTACTTTGCTGGGAATGGTTGATATGGAGCAATTAGCTTTGGGTGAGAGGTGGTTTTTAGCATCGTTTTGAATTGGGGTACAGGTAGAGGTTTCTTTATTTCAATACGCTATTATCCTTATTTATTCCTGTTTCCATTTGCACCTCGTCATATCTAATTTTCACGTCTCTAGAGTGCAGATTCAAGACCTCAGTCTATCCTCATAGGAAGATTTCACAGTACATGGGATCAACTTTGTCATCCTCCTTTATGCGTTTCCAGTGCATTTATATCCAATTCTTCTGTCTGGTGACAGAACTGTGCAGCATAATCTAAGTGAGGCCTAACCAAAGATGTAGGAGTTGAAGAGACAACCTGAGGACTTCATGTATTTATACTTCTTGATATGAGACAAGGATTCTGTTAGCTTTATTGTGGAACACTTATGCACTGTTGTCTTGGCTTCGGATTACCTTGAACTCTAAATCCTTCCTCGCAATCACAAGTAATAAGATCTACATTATTCAGCTTATGTGGCATGGTTAATTGTCCTGCCCAACATTTAGAACTTTGCATTTGTTTACATTAAACTGCATCTGCCACTTCTCCGACCACTGCATCAGTCTATTCAAATCATCTGGAGTGCTCTAATGTCCCACTCATTTGAATGAATTGAATGACTATTACAGTGTCATCATAAAATTTACTTATATTATATTTATTCCCTCATCTATGTCGTTTATGTAAATTACTTAAGCAACAAGGGCCCAAAACTGACCTGTGGGTGCAGCGACACGCACCCCAATTCTGATTTCTCTCCATTTATACAAACTCTCTACCCGCCCTATTTGTCAACCATGCCTCACCAGGAAAAATTTCTCCTCCTATTCCGTGTGCCTTAAGTTTTCCAGTGGCCTCTGAGTTGTGGGACACCTTAGTATTACTAAGTCATATACACACAATATCATATTCATTTATTACTTTGGTCTCACAGGCCACACATAAGTTACATTGAAAATGAAATAGTGAAAAAACAAGAAACCTAGAAAGAAGTAAAACCCAAAGTTTACCGCGTGAGCTCCGTGCATGGCGCTGTTGCCATCATGACTCATTTTTGTAACTACGCCTCTATATCTACGGTAAGTACTGATGCTTAAAAAAATTTTTTTGGGAAGTTAAACAATCAGAAAAATAATCTTAACATTTTGATAGAAAAAATCTTTTTTTGAAAGATATTTCCGACATAGAACAACAGTTTCAGAGAGGGGACCTCAAACCAGATCTGGTTAAACAATACCTAATGGATAGTAGGAACCTTCTAAAAACTAGGATGCCAAGCCCATGATGATACTCTTCAGGTAAGCATTTCTATCTAGGCTGGAATATTTCTACACGCTAATAGCGCCTTTCAAGACAAGGTGAAATTGCTGACCTAAAATGTACAGAGAGACTTATTATGCTTCACATAGCTGTGATAAAACACCTCAGTGCTGAGAGCAGCAAAGTTCCTCAGCCTGTGCCCTAGAACAACAGGGCGGAACTACTGCGATTATTTTACACTTGGAAAATCAGAGTTAGTTCCAAACACCACAATCCCACTCCCTATGAAAGCAAAAGACTCGGCAGGCAGTCACTGCAGCTCAGTAAACTAGCGCACTCAGCTCACACTGAGGTCCGGAGATCGAATCCCAGGTGTGGTTGGAAAACATTAGGAAGTGTTTCCATAGACACCTGTGTGTGTGTGTGTGTGTGTGTGTGAATCCAATTGAATATTTGCACTAATGACTCATTACAGTTGTGACGGTGTAGTACGTGTGAATTGCTCATTACTATAATTTACGTTCATAACAAGCAGCTTTCATATATAGCAGTATATATTAATGTCAATAGGCCTATATACACTTATTACATGTACTGAAATAGAATATTATTATTATATTATTATTATTAACACAAAATATTTATCTCATTAAACAAAAACAAAACTATGGGCCTATGAGGCCTAAATTACTGTCAGGTGGATATACCATGAAATAATAATATAACAGGTAAAATAAGTACTATACACTGCCACTTTTAGGTTATCCTTGATATTTTACACAAATGTTACTATGTGTGATAACTGTACTTGTGGACTTGTAACTAAATAAACTCACTCACACTTGTAAGAGAAAAATAAAAACTAGAGGACAAAATTTCCTTTATTATGAGGGGATTAAATAAGTCCCCAGGTTGTTTGATATTTACCACAAGGTAAATTATAGTGATAGTGGAAGAAATATATTAACCTTTGACATATACGAGGCAAAAGAATTTATATTTGGTTCAAGAAAATTTAAAATCAGGTCGATAGGGACCTTAACAACCACTTAGGGGGCGATCCAATAACAACAACAGCTGGAAAATATATTAGTGTTAAGATACAAGCAGAGGGAAGATAATATTTACAATCAATAAGGACAAAAAGTTAGATTTATGAGGTTATAATTAACTCATATCACTCTCAACATCAATGTTTCTCACCTCATCACTCATCTTGCAGAGGATTATATACCACCTACAATAACACCAAGAAAAGCCTCTTAAATCCTCCCTGGAGATAAGTTTTGTCGTCGCCATAACAAAATCAATAACAACAAACTACTTCTTCTTCTTCGTTGGGGTTTTATAGAGACCACTGACAGCATACACATATACGTATCGAGCCCTGCCGTCAACACTCGAAGAAGGAACACTCGTAGAAGTGGAAGGATGTTAGACTAATAACTGCGTATATGTCCTTAATGCGCCCTGAAACCAGCAAGAATGTGCAGGTACGGGCTAATTTTCCTTGACAGTCTGGAGGATCAAACCTGTAGTGGTTTGTAGGTTATTCAATGCATATAAGGCACGAAAATTTGGAATTCATTACACTGTTATTGCCAAGGAAACCCTGCCCTGTACATAATTCAAAAGCGATGCTAAAAAACCACCTCTGCCCAAACCTAAAATGCTCAATATCAAGATTCCCAACAAAGAAGAATAATCATAGAAATGTAAAAACCTGATTAATCTGCTTAAATCATAAAAACCTGTTAAGAATAATACATACTAAGCTAACTGTTTTCTATAACATTTACATTATAATGACCACATGAAACTGCTTAACTGCAATGCAATTAATTGTTTTAAATTGTTATCACTCAATTAGTTGCATTGCTACAATTAATAAATTGTTATGTTCAACTTATATTCAAGCTTTATAACTTAGATAAAACAATTATACTTATTTTATAAATTATCAACCATAATTTTTTTCCATGTAGTCTACTACCAAATTGTGGGGAAATTTTGGGGGGATAAGTCTATCTGGGACACCGCCACTAGCAATAAACAAACTCCCAGGGGGGACAGACCCCAAAGAATTTTACCGCAGTCATTCCCTTTTGGTATGTGAGAACTTTTTCCCCCTCCTGGCCGCCAAAGGGGGTTCCTTGAATATTCTCGTTAACCCACTGCACTCTGGACCAGTATAAAAAATTAAATAGATAATATTATTAATTATGGTATAATTAAGTTTAAAATGGACTGTATAGGTTATTAAACAACTGATCAAACAGGAGGAGGGGGGTAGAAACACAATTAAATGGAAACATGCCCACTCACCTAATTAACAGCATCCCTGGGGGGCATTGTAGATCGTTGACCGTTAAAAACATCTCTGTCGTTTAAAATCAATTTGGGCCCAAAAACAAAAACGACAGCAGATTACTTGGGTTTAGATGAGGGAGTCGTTTCCTTGTTGACGCCCCCCCTGCGATCTGATTCGTCGCGATGGTAATAGTTGTCCCTTCGAGTCAAGGAAGGGTTTAAATTTCCCTGGAACTCCCTTTTACGCCCACGAGACCGGGCGTTAGTTAACATTTGGG